>CM049374.1:35560800-35563300 GCA_026937815.1 Etheostoma perlongum | reverse complement strand
CTCCCAGGAGCTCTGATAGACGAGGCCCAACACCTGGGCAACCTGGGCTTCAACATCTGGACCAAGATGAAGGACCTGGTCTCCTACTCTCCTTTGGTTTTGGACCCCAACACTGCTCATCCAAGACTGATCCTGTCTGAAGACCTGACCAGCGTGAGCCGGGGAGGACAGAGACAGCAGCTTCCTGGTAATCCAGAGAGGTTTAACAAATACGGCACTGTCCTGGGCTGTGGGGGCTTCAACTCAGGGACTCACAGCTGGGACGTGGAGGTTGGAGACAGTCCAGGATGGTTTCTGGGTGTGTTAGCAGAGTCTGTGCAGAGGAAGGGACGCATACGGTCTGGATTATGGACAATAGGGTTCTGCAAAGGTGAATACTCAGCGTGGTCACCGCCGCATCCATCCACTGGTCTCGTAGTGCAGAAGCAGCTCCGGAGGATCCGAGTGACTCTGGACTGGAACAGAGGAACTCTCTCGTTCTCTGATCCTGATACGAAGACACACATACACACCTTCACACACACCTTCACAGGGAGGATGTTCCCGTACTTTTACACTGAGAAAGAACTGAGGATATTACCACTAAAGGTCTGCGTCATCAAAACAGCTGATCCAACACAACATGGAGTTTGAAGGTGGAGATGATTACACATTTATACTGTTGACTTCTTGAAAAAGGACTGTCTGTCCACCTACCTACGCCAAGCAGTGTCCATCTCAGTGAAGACATGACCCCTGAAGGTCTGTTTAACTTGATGCAAAGGTAGAAGTCTCTCGTTTGTTTTTATTTTCTCTGTTTGACAGTAAGCTATGTCTCTGTGTCTAACCTCCGTCCCCGTCCTCTGTCTCTGTGTCTAACCTCCGTCCCCTTCCTCTGGCTCTGTGTCTAACCTCCGTCCCTGTCCTCTGTCTCTGTGTCTAACCTCCATCCCCGTCCTCTGTCTCTAACCCCCATCCTCTGTCTCTGTGTTGGCGTTCTAACCTCCGTCCCCGTCCTCTGTCTCTGTGTCTAACCTCCATCCCCGTCCTTTGTCTCTGTGTCTAACCCCCGTCCTCTGTCTCTGTGTCTAACCTCCGTCCCCGTCCTCTGTCTCTGTGTCTAACCCCCGTCCTCTGTCTCTGTGTTGGCGTTCTAACCTCAGTCCCCGTCCTCTGTCTCTGTGTCTAACCCCCGTCCTCTGTCTCTGTGTCTAACCTCCGTCCCCTTCCTCTGCCTCTGTGTTGGGGATCTAACCTGTGGCAGATTTCTGAGAACTCTGGTTACTATGGTTACCTGCAGGGTAAATCCAGACAGCTAGCTAGACTATCTGTCTCTGTGTTGGGGCTCTAACCTGCGGCTGATTTTTGAGGACTATGGTTACCTGGCCCTCAGATCTCTGCAGGGTAAATCCAGACAGCTAGCTAGACTGTCTGTCCAATCTGAGACTAAAACTACTTCTGAACGTACACATGTTCCACCAAAACAACTTCCTTCCTGAGACTATTTAGCAGCGGCACCATGGCTCCGTCCGGAGTTTAGCCCCGCCCACGATGATTGTGATTGGTTTAAAGAAATGCGGATAAACCAGAGCAGGTTGTTCTCCCATCCAGGACTAGCCAGACCTTCTCAGGGTGGGTAGGAGAAGTCAGAGGACCACCAGAGTGGTTCAACATGTCTTCATACCTGCAGTCTGAGGGGCTGTTCAGGCCGGATATCAACAAACACACACACACACACACACATACACACACACACACACACACACACACACACACACACACACACACACACACACACACACACACACACACACACACACACACACACCTTCACCTAGCCATGCTACGTTTCTCCCAAAAACCGGTTTGTTGGGCGAGCTGCAGTTGTCTGAATGCAAGATAAAAAGTCTGTGTGTGTGTAAGCTTAAAGGTATTGTGTGTGTGTGTGTGTGTGTGCCAAAAGGTATTGTGTGTGTGTGTGTGTGTGAGCTAAAAAGTGTGTGTGTGTGTGTGTGTGTGTGTGTGTGTGTGTGAGCTAAAAAGTATTGTGTGTGTGAGCTAAATAGTATTTGCGTGTGTGTGTTTGTATGTGAGCTAAAAAGTATTGTGTGTGTATGTATGTGTGTGTGTGTGTGTGTGTGTGTGTGAGCTAAAAAGTATTGTGTGTGTATGTGTGTGTGTGTGTGTGTGTGTGTGTGTGTGAGCTAAAAAGTATTGTGTGTGTCTGTGTGTGTGTGTGTGTGTGTGTACGTACCTCTAGCTTGAAAAAAAAGCTAAAGCGGCCTCCACCAACTGGAAGGGGTGCAGTTTGAGTCCCATCGTTGCTCCTGATGCTGCCCTGTCCATGTGTGGAAGATAAAGCATCAGCTACTAATAATTAATAACTAATAATTCATAATTAATAATTAATAATTCATTGTCCCACACTCCCAGAACATGGGAGGGATTTGAACTCCTCATACATTCATACTATCAACATATCTGTTGCATCAACACTGACATGGCACGCACCCCCATGGTG
>CM049374.1:35540800-35555800 GCA_026937815.1 Etheostoma perlongum | reverse complement strand
TTACCTGGTCCTCAGATCTCTGCAGAGTAGTATGTAGAGACAGCAGTAGAGTAGTATGTAGAGAGACAGCAGTAGAGAGTAGTATGTAGAGAGACAACAGTAGTGAGTAGCATGTAGAGAGACAACAGTAGAGAGTAGTATGTAGAGAGACAACAGTAGTGAGTAGTATGTAGAGAGACAACAGTAGAGAGAAAACAGTAGAGAGTAGTATGTAGAGAGACAACAGTAGAGAGTAGTATGTAGAGAGACAACAGGAGAGAGTAGTATGTAGAGAGACAACAGTAGAGTAGTATGTAGAGACAACAGTAGAGAGACAACAGTAGAGAGTAGTATGTAGAGACAACAGTAGAGAGAAAACAGTAGAGAGTAGTATGTAGAGAGACAACAGTAGAGAGTAGTATGTAGAGACAACAGTAGAGAGTAGTATGTAGAGAGACAACAGTAGAGAGTAGTATGTAGAGAGACAACAGTAGAGAGATGTAGAGAGACAACAGTAGAGACAACAGTAGTATGTAGAGAGACAACAGTAGAGAGTAGTATGTAGAGAGACAACAGTAGTAGAGTAGTATGTAGAGAGACAACAGTAGAGTAGTATGTAGAGAGACAACAGTAGAGAGTAGTATGTAGAGACAGCAGTAGAGAGTAGTATGTAGAGAGACAACAGTAGAGTAGTATGTAGAGAGACAACAGTAGAGTAGTATGTAGAGAGACAACAGTAGAGTAGTATGTAGAGAGACAACAGTAGAGAGTAGTATGTAGAGAGACAACAGTAGAGAGTAGTATGTAGAGAGACAACAGTAGAGAGTAGTATGTAGAGAGACAACAGTAGAGAGTAGTATGTAGAGAGACAACAGTAGAGAGTAGTATGTAGAGAGACAACAGTAGAGTAGTATGTAGAGAGACAACAGTAGAGTAGTATGTAGAGAGACAACAGTAGAGTAGTATGTAGAGAGACAACAGTAGAGAGTAGTATGTAGAGAGACAACAGTAGAGAGTAGTATGTAGAGAGACAACAGTAGAGTAGTATGTAGAGAGACAACAGTAGAGTAGTATGTAGAGAGACAACAGTAGAGTAGTATGTAGAGAGACAACAGTAGAGAGTAGTATGTAGAGACAACAGTAGAGAGTAGTATGTAGAGACAACAGTGGAGAGTAGTATGTAGAGAGACAACAGTAGAGAGTAGTATGTAGAGAGACAACAGTAGAGAGTAGTATGTAGAGAGACAACAGTAGAGAGACAACAGTAGAGAGTAGTATGTAGAGACAACAGTAGAGAGTAGTATGTAGAGACAACAGTAGAGTAGTATGTAGAGAGACAACAGTAGAGAGTAGTATGTAGAGAGACAACAGTAGAGAGTAGTATGTAGAGAGACAACAGTAGAGAGTAGTATGTAGAGACAACAGTAGAGTAGTATGTAGAGAGACAACAGTAGAGAGTAGTATGCAGAGACAGCAGTAAAGAGCATGGGTTGGTAGGTGGACAGACAGAAAGCAGGTCGGAGGAGCTTCCTGTCTTCCATCAGGGAGCTTGAGTGGTTCTCTGCAACGCTGACCTCAGGGAAATAAGCAATGCCCCCCCCCACTTCCTCCGTCCCTGCCCCGTCCATTGAGGACGTAAAGTGGGCTCTTTATCGTGGTCACTCCACTTCCTGTCCTTATATTCTTTATGTGTATTTGTATAGAGACCCAAGCCACACACCACAGCGCTTATAGACCAAGCACATCCCCACATGGACCCTACAACAGTAGAGAGACAACAGTAGAGAGACAACAGTAGGGAGACAACAGTAGGGAGACAACAGTAGAGAGTAGTATGTAGAGAGACAGCAGTAGAGAGACAACAGTAGAGAGTAGTATGTAGAGAGACAGCAGTAGAGAGACAACAGTAGAGAGACAACAGTAGAGAGACAACAGTAGAGAGTAGTATGTAGAGACAGCAGTAGAGAGTAGTATGTAGAGAGACAGCAGTAGAGAGTAGTATGTAGAGAGAGAGAGTAGTATGTAGAGAGACAACAGTAGAGAGTAGTATGTATGTAGAGAGACAGCAGTAGAGAGTAGTATGTAGAGAGACAACAGTAGAGAGTAGTATGTAGAGACAGCAGTAGTAGTATGTAGAGAGACAACAGTAGAGAGTAGTATGTAGAGAGACAGCAGTAGAGAGTAGTATGTAGAGAGACAACAGTAGACAGTAGTAGAGAGACAACAGTAGAGATGTATGTAGAGAGACAGCAGTAGAGAGAGTAGAGAGACAACAGTAGAGTAGAGTAGAGAGACAACAGTAGAGAGAGTATATGTAGAGAGACAACAGTAGAGAGTAGTATGTAGAGAGACAACAGTAGAGAGTATGTAGTATGTAGAGTATGTACAACAGTAGAGTAGTATGTAGAGAGACAACAGTAGAGAGTAGTAGTATGTAGAGACAACAGTAGAAAGTAGTATGTAGAGAGACAACAGTAGAAAGTAGTATGTAGAGAGACAGTAGACAGTAGTATGTAGAGAGACAACAGTAGAGAGTAGTATGTAGAGAGACAACAGTAGAGAGTAGTATGTAGAGAGACAACAGTAGAGAGTAGTATGTAGAGAGACAACAGTAGAGAGTAGTATGTAGAGAGACAACAGTAGAAAGTAGTATGTAGAGAGACTACAGTAGAGAGTAGTATGTAGAGACGTCAGTAGAGAGTAGTATGTAGAGACGTCAGTAGAGGGTACTACGAGGATGTTTTTGTCCCCAGAATCAGATGCTGCGTGTAGAATAAACAGCGTTGTTGTCCTCTGCGTTGTCCTCAGAGCGCTGACATCACCTCCTGTCTCCAGTTTCTATTTACAGCTGGAACAGGATCTGTTTCCCTCATGTCGTTATTAGTAGACTCACTGTCTCACACTGGTCCTGTATCAACTTACAGCACACACACACACACACACACACACACACACACACACACACACACACACACACACACACACAGACACACACACACACACACACACACACACAAAAACACACACACACACACACACACACACACACACACACACACACAGACACACACACACAAAACACACACACACACACATATACACACACAGACACACACACTTATACACACACATAGACACACACATATACACACACACAGACACACACAGAAACACACACATATGCACACACACATTTACACAAATACACACACAGACACACACACACACAGACACACACACATACACTCAAATACACAGACACACACACACAGCAGCTGTTCTTGGACTCCATGCTTCTCCTATCTGACCTTTTTAGAAAGATGAAATCTAAATAAAAATAGTCTAAAGATATTTTTAGATTTTTGATGACAGAACAATCCTGTTTCCCTCCATCAGACACAAGCTACAGCAAAGAGACTACTGAGATATTAACCTGTCTGTCTGTGTGTGTGTGTCTGTGTGTGTGTGTGTGTGTGTGTGTGTGTCTCTGTCTGTGTGTGTGTGTGTGTGTGTGTGTGTGTCTCTGTCTGTGTGTGTGTGTTTTCTCTTCAACAGACACCGACTACATCAGCGAGGAGGAGAAGCAGAAGGTGGAGCTGATGTTGGCGTTTTTGACGGAGGAATCCAAAGAGGCGGCAGCCAGCACGGCGGTGAGCACCCCAGGGTGACCAGAGGGGGGGTAAATTCATGAACATGTCCAGTTTTCACTGTTTTTCATGGGACCATTAGCGTGTACTTAAATTGACTGGAGATCAGACAGGGAGCACATACAAGGAGCAGATCAGAAAGGGGCACATACAGGGAGCAGATCAGACAGGGAGCACAGACAGGGAGCAGATCAGACAAGGAGAACATACAGGGAGCAGACCAAACAGGGAGCACATACAGGGAGTAGATCAGACAGGGAGCAGATCAGACAGGGAGAACATAATGGGAGCAGATCAGACAGGGAGAACATAAAGGGAGCAGATCAGACAGGGGGCACATACAAGGAGCAGATCAGACCAGGAGCACAGAAAGGGAGCAGATCAGACATGGAACACATAAAGGGAGCAGATCAGACGGGGCACATACAGGGAGCAGATCAGACAGGGGGCACATACAAGGAGCAGATCAGACAGGGGGCACATACAGGGAGCAGATCAGACCGGGAGCACGTACAGGGAGCACGTACAGGGAGCAGATCAGATGGGGCACATACAAGGAGCAGATCAGACCGGGAGCACATAAAGGGAGCAGATCAGACATGGAACACATAAAGGGAGCAGATCAGACCGGGAGCACGTACAGGGAGCACGTACAGGGAGCAGATCAGATGGGGCACATACAAGGAGCAGATCAGACCGGGAGCACATAAAGGGAGCAGATCAGACAGGGATGCACAGACAAGGAGCAGAATCTCATGTTTAGAACATTATTTCATATTTATTCATTTATTTGAAAAGAGCTATTATTTAGTTACAGGTTGTTACAGATTTTATTTTATTCCATAAGTTATTTTTGAACCATTGAGGCGTAGCAACCTCTCTAAGTTGGTCCACTTCTTCAACTGTCCATGTGCATCTGACAGACTGATGGTGTTCCTGTGAGGGTGACGTCGGTCAGGGGAAATCTATTTCCTGTCCGCAGTGGAAACCTGATCCTTCAGGCTCCACTGCAGAGAGAACCAGAGGGAGGAGGGATGTATTATTGATGAGAGGAGAGGGAGGGAGGGAGGGAGGGAGGGAGGGAGGGAGGGAGGAGACGGGGAGTGTAGAAAGCACCTTGATTGCTAGCAGTAATCTTCCTTTAACCTGGTGGTGTCCTCCCGGGTCAACAACGGACAAAAATCTGACATCTTCGTCCCTTTTTCAGACTTTTTTTTTGTTTCCACTAACACCACCTCACTAGTTTTACTTCTTTTTGTAATTCATGGTCAATAACTCTCATTTATATAGAATTATACCTAATATTAGAGAGAACCCTTGTATGGTGTTCAGGTCAAATTGACCCATTTGTAATTTTTACAAGAAGTAAAATGGAACCAGTTCCATGTTTTCTACCTGAAATCAGCGTCTTTACCTTATTCCCTGTGATAAACATGGATTCCTGATCCTGAACATTATTCTGGATATGACACCTATGATGTTTCCATAGAGGATTTTTAACATGAATTATAACCTTATGATACAAAAACAAACCCCCCTTCCATCTCTAACTGTGTGCTAGTGGAGACCGATGCCTAACATCTATGTTACTGTAATGTAAAGATAATATTAGTTAAGACATTATGAAGAATTGTTGTTAAAACCCCAAAGAGAGACACACACACACACACACACACACACACACACACACACACACGGACGGACCTCACAGACCCACCAACGGCGTGATCTGCACCTTTAATGCGTCCTGTCAGGTTGTTGGAGACGATCAATAAGTCGTTATTCCACATTCTGCTCGCAGTTACCTTTAAATTCAACTGATCTGGGTTCAGGGGTTTGGGATTTCTTCAGGAAGCTGGGTCCGTGTTGTGAGTGGTCTAGACCTGCTCTACCTGTAAATTATAGATCTAGACCGCTCTATAATTTACAGATAGAGGTGTAATATCGATATAACTAACAATCAGTTAATCGTCTAGTCTGAATATCTAAACAGAGTCTCTGAGAGATGTCCTGGGGGGGTTCTGTTGGACAGCTGGGGGGGTCTGTTGGACAGCTGTGGGGGTCTCTTGGAGACGTCCTGGTCTCAGACATAACGCCCCCCCCTCTCTGTGTCTCTTCCAGCCGACCAGTGAAGAAGATCTCTGTCCGATCTGCTACGCTCACTCCATCTCCGCCATCTTCAGACCCTGTTCACACAAGTCCTGCAAGTGAGTCCTCACACACACACACACACACACACACACACACACACACACAGAAACACACACACACACACACAGAAACACACACACAGAGAAACACACACAGACACACACACACACAGACACACACACAGAGAAACACACACACACACACACACACACACACACACACACACAGACACACACACACAGAGAAACACACACACACACAGACACACACACACACAGAAAACACACACACACACACACACACACACACACAGACACACACACACACACACACACACACACACACACAGAGAAACACACACACAGAAACACACACACACACACACACACACACAGAGAAACACACACACACAGAGAAACACACACACACACACACACAGAGAAACACACACACAAACAGACACACAGAGAAACACACACACACAGACACACAGAGAAAACACACACACACACACAGAGAAACACACACACACACACACACACACACACACACACAGACACAGTGTGTGAGTCAGCAGACTTGCTTCACTACATGTGAGATATGAATCTGCTGGAGGCGCGTTTGATTTATGTCTCAGCTCGTCTGGATTATTGTGTCTCTGATCACCGCCGAGGCCAAACTCTGAAATCAAACAATCTCATATCGCACAATCTCACATCGCACAACGCAGGTCAGCCATACGGTGCAAGGTCAATGTTTTGGAGATGGAGGCCTCCTGCTCCTTTTTTTCATATCTTATTACACTGAATGTGTCTTTAACCTTCATGTTGTCCTCATGTTGACAATAAGTCCTCCGTTATTGCAATGCTTATAATATAGAAACTAGATTACAGGATCAAAGGACATAAGTTATGTATGCATTTAGTTTTAATGAGGTCTAATCTGAGGGATGCAGAGTGTTGTGTCTTTATTTGGGGACAGACGTGTCCCATGATTAAGATGATCTTGTTGTTGTGTGTGCAGAGCGTGCATCAACCAGCATCTGATGAACAACAAGGACTGTTTCTTCTGTAAGGCCACGATCACCGGGGTGGAGGACTACAGCAAGCCTGCAGCCTGCTAACACACACACACACACACACACACACACACACACACACACACACACACACACACAGCCTGCAGCCTGCTAACAGACACACACACACACACACACACACACACACACACACACACACACACACACACACACACACACACACACACACACACACACACACACACACACACACACAGCCTGCAGCCTGCTAACACACACACACACACACACACACACACACACACACACAGCCTGCAGCCTGCTAACAGACACACACACACACACACACACACACACACACACACACACACACACACACACACACACACACACACACACACACACACACACACACACACACACACACACACAACCTGCAGCCTGCTAACACACACACACACACACACACACACACACACACACACAACCTGCAGCCTGCTAACAGACACACACACACACACACACACACACACACACACAGCCTGCAGCCTGCTAACACACACACACACACACACACACACACAGACACAGCCTGCAGCCTGCTAACACACACACACACACACACACACAACCTGCAGCCTGCTAACACACACACACACACACACACACACACACAGACAGCCTGCAGCCTGCTAACACACACACACACACACACACAGCCTGCAGCCTGCTAACACACACACACACACACAGCGTGCAGCCTGCTAACACACACACACTCTCACACACACACACACACACACAGCCTGCAGCCTGCTAACAGACACACACAGCCTGCAGCCTGCTAACACACACACACACACACAGCCTGCAGCCTGCTAACAGACACACACAGCCTGCAGCCTGCTAACACACACACACACACACACACACACACACAGCCTGCAGCCTGCTAACAGACACACACAGCCTGCAGCCTGCTAACAGACACACACACACACACACAGCCTGCAGCCTGCTAACAGACACACACACACACACACACACACACACACACACACACACACACACACACAGCCTGCAGCCTGCTAACAGACACACAGCCTGCAGCCTGCTAACAGACACACACACACACAGCCTGCAGCCTGCTAACAGACACACACACACAGCCTGCAGCCTGCTAACAGACACACACACACACACACACAGAAGACACCGTCTGTGATCTGATTGGCTCGGAGATCTTTTATCTTCTACTGAGTGTGATTTCTTTAGGAGTGTATACCTTTAATGAGCTTTATGTCATGGCCGCCGTTATATATTATAGTATTATACATTATATTATTATTATTATTATTATATTCTGATAACAGCATAATGGGTTGTGTGGTTTTCCGTCCGTGTCCCGCATGTCAACGTCTCCACATCGAGTCAGCTGTTCTTATTATCTTTAACTTTCGTTTTGTGTGTGTGAGACACGATGTAACTGCATTAAATTATTTATCCAAAACTGACAAATTGTTTCCTTTGTCTTTCTTCTTCTGGGGGGGGGCAATTAAATCTCATATTCACCTCAAAATGTTATATCTCGTAGGTCGTGATAGATGGAGACAGGAATATCTTAGAGTATTTCTGCTGCAGAGAGGAACAAGGACCAGAAGGCCGGCAGGAAGACAGCTCCACCTGGTGGCCGAGACACTCCATCACACTCTGCTGTTAATACTCACACACACACACACACACACACACACACACACAGAATGTGTTCATGTTAATTCCTATTTCTGATGCTTTTGAAGTTTTTTCCACTCCCAGATCCTAAAATGTGGATTTTCTTTCCGTTTAATAATGAGAAGATGTAACAGGTCGCTGAACGAGAGGAAGATCGAACGGAGACGGGACAATAACAACAACAACAACAACACAATAACAACAACAACACACGTCAGGTGACACAAACTGAGGTTCCTCAGGGAAATATATATAAAAATAATCAGCTGTTTCTTTATTTCCTGTTGGTACATTCCTGACAACACCACAGAAAGATGAGGTAATCTCCAGCGACAGCAACATGGACACACCGAGTACAAACCGTAGAAAACACATGCTTCCTGTTTCTTTTTTCTTTTTTTAAAACAAGTATTCGTTTTTTTAAATATATATCCTGTTTCTCGTAGTTTCGGAACAATAACGAACAATCAAGGCCGTGTTCTGCTGATGAAGAGGAAGGAAGGATCAGAGGGAGGAAGAAAGGATCAAAGGGAGGAAGAAAGGATCAGAGGAAGAAAGGATCAAAGGAAGGAAGAAAGGATCAGAGGAAGGAATCAAAGGAAGAAAGGATCAGAGGAAGGAAGAAAGGATCAGAGGAAGAAATGATCAAAGGAAGGAAGAAAGGATCAGAGGAAGGAATCAAAGGATCAGAGGAAGAAAGGATCAAAGGAAGGAAGAAAGGATCAGAGGAAGGGAAGAAAGGATCAGAGGAAGGAATCAAAGGAAGGAAGAAAGGATCAGAGGAAGGAATCAAAGGATCAGAGGAAGAAAGGATCAAAGGAAGGAAGAAAGGATCAGAGGAAGGAATCAAAGGATCAGAGGAAGAAAGGATCAAAGGAAGGAAGAAAGGATCAGAGGAAGGAAGAAAGGATCAGAGGAAGAAAGGAAGGATCAGAGGAAGGAAGAAAAGATCAGAGGAAGAAAGGAAGGATCAGAGGAAGGAAGAAAGAAAATCAGAAAACATGGCAGCTCAGAGCAGACGGCTACAGTCACACTGCTACGTGTTGGGGTCTAACCCTCGTGTTGGGGTCAGACTTTCGTTTTGGGGTCGGACCCTTGTGTTGGGGTCTGACCCTCGTTTTGGAGTCGGACCCTCGTTTTGGGGTCTGACCCTCGTTTTGGGGTCTGACTTTTGTTTTGGGGTCGGACCCTCGTGTTGGGGTTGCACCCCCGCGTTGGGGTTGGACTTTCGTTTTGGGGTCTAAGCCTCGTGTTGGGGTCGGACTTTCGTTTTGGGGTCGGACCCTCGTTTTGGGGTTGGACCCTCATTTTGAGGTCCAAGCCTCGTTTTGGGGTCTAATCCTAGTTTTGGGATCCGACCCTCGTGTTAGGGACCCTAGTTTTGGGGTCTAGACCTCATTTTGGGGTCTAAGACTTGTGTTGGGGTCTGACCCTCGTTTTGGCGTCTCACCCTAGTTTTGGGGTCGGACCCTCGTTTTGGGGTCTAATCCTAGTTTTGGGGTCTAACCCTCGTTTTGGGGTCCAACCCTAGTTTTGGGGTCAGACTTTTGTTTTGGGGTCTGACCCTAGTTTTGGGTCTAAGCCCTGTTTTGGGGTCTAACCCTCGTGTTTGGGGTCTAAGCCTCGTTTTGGGGTCCGACCCTAGTTTTGGGGTCGGACCCCAGAAACCAAACCGTAGCGGTGTAACTCGTAGTCTGCGCTGTGACAGTTTCATTATTCTTAAATTTTTTTGGGATTCAACATCGAACACATCGGCATGCAGCGACATCATCACCAACACCACGCCGGATTGGCTGCGATCCGGCAACGCCTGGTGCAACGGGGGTTCTCTATAGTACAACACAGATAGGGGTCTTCGTCATCATCATCATCATCAACGTCGTCTTTAAAAGAAGCTGCCCTATGAGAGGAGAGCGCAGATTTGAGTCGCGCATGCGTCACTTTGCGACAAGTAGCATATAAGATGCTAACGAGATGCTAACGAGATGCTAATGAGAGACTTCTGTAATGTCAAAACAGTATAAATAGACGTACTTAACCAAGTTGGTTCACTGCTAGCTTGGCTGCAAGTTAGCATCAAACACCACAAAGGCCAGTTGAATGGTGTTTTGAACGTTAGCACTAAACAACCACTGATAGCTACGTGTCTGAAATGACTGCTAGCTTAGCTAAACGCTAGCAATCAAACACAACAAATGCTGTCAGTTGAAATGGTGTTTTGAGCTAACGTTAGCATCAATCAACCATAGAGAGCGACAACGCTTTCGAAATGACTGCTAGCTTAGCTACAAGTTAGCATCAAACACAGCAAAGGCCAGTTGAATGGTGTTTTTAGCTAACGTTAGCACTAAACAACCACAGATAGCTACAACGGGTCTGAAAGGACTGCTAGCTTAGCTACAAGTTAGCATCAAACACAGCAAAGGCTGTTAGTTGAATGGTGTTTTGAGCTAACGTTAGCATCAAACACAACAAATGCTGTCAGTTGAAGGGTGTTTTGAGCTAACGTTAGCATCAAACAACCATAGATAGCTAAAATTTTGTTTAATGACTGCTAGCTTAGCTACTAGCTAGCAATCAAACAAACACAACAAATGCGGTCAGTTGAATGGTGTTTTGAGCTAACGTTAGCAACCAAGCAATCATAGTTAGCTAAAATTTTGTTTAATGACTGCTAGCTTAGCTACAAGCTAGCAATCAAACACAACAAATGCTGTCAGTTGGATGATGTTTTGAGCTAACGTTAGCATCAAACACAACAAATGCTGTCAGTTGGATGGTGTTTTGAGCTAACGTTAGCATCAAACAACCATAGATAGCTACAATGCTTTTTGAAATGACTGCTAGATGTTTAGAGCTAACGTTAGCAACCAAGCAATCATAGTTAGCTAAAATTTTGTTTAATGACTGCTAGCTTAGCTGCTAGCTAGCAATCAAACAAACACAACAAATGCTGTCAGTTGAATGGTGTTTGAGCTAACGTTAGCATCAAACACAACAAATGCTGTCAGTTGGATGGTGTTTTGAGCTAACGTTAGCATCAAACAATCATAGATAGCTACAACGCTTTTGAAATGATTTCCATCTGTTATTCTTTGTAAAGTTTTGTATTTAATGGATTTCACTAATTTCCGTATGACGTTATGTTGTAAACCGTTTTCATCTGAGCATGATCAGACTAGCACCTGCTCTCTCCTCCCATTGGTCAGCGACAACAACAACCAAAGTAACACAGAAGCCATTAAGAGCCACACATGGAGGACAGAAGGTGGAAACCTTCCAGCTGGAAGTACATTAAAAGACATTAAAACAGGAGGCGTCTCCGCAGAAAGGTCCGAGCGGCCGAGACGGCGGCGTCGTGTGACATCAACGGCAGAGACAGAAACAAAATGGCGCCCGTGCGAGGCTGCAAGACGTCGGCCATGTTGATCCTCACGGGCAAAAAGGGATTCATTTTTTACTTTCTGAACATCCTCACGTATTTTTTCGAACGATCTTCGCCCTCTTGGCTTCTCTTTGTCTGTCTTAGTGATGTTTTAGCGCTGTGAGTCTTTGTCCTGAGGGCTGTCCCACAATGCTTTGCTTCTGCACCAACAACGAAACAACACCAGAAACACTTCCTTTCTTTCTTTGCTCTGCAGCCTGCAGGGCAGGAGACCTTTCTCTGTGCAGTCTCTCTGGGACGCTGTTAGATCACGAGGTCATTGTAGCTCACGAATTTCTTCTTTTCTGCTGGACCTGAACAGGAGAAAAACAAAGAAAGAGCCTCAGTGCTTGTAAGGTACTTTAGCTGAAGGTTAATGTTAGGATGGAGGTGAAATGAGAGTTAATGATAGACGTTAATGAAATGAAAGAAGGCTTGAATTATTACGAACTCTCATAGAGTGAAGATGGATGACGGACAGCACACACTTATATAGTTCTGTAATAACCCACCAGACTCCATGTAAATAATCTCTACTTTTAGCATGTATAGAGCAGCATATCTCCACCAGACTCCATGTAAATAATCACTACTTTTAGTGTGTATAGAGCAGCATATCTCCACCAGACTCCATGTAAATAATCACTACTTTTAGCGTGTATAGAGCAGCATATCTCCACCAGACTCCATGTAAATAATAACTACTTTTAGCGTGTATAGAGCAGCATATCTCCACCAGACTCCATGTAAATAATCACTACTTTTAGCGTGTATAGAGCAGCATATCTCCACCAGACTCCATGTAAATAATCACTACTTTTAGCGTGTATAGAGCAGCATATCTCCACCAGACTCCATGTAAATAATCACTACTTTTAGCGTGTATAGAGCAGCATATCTCCACCAGACTCCATGTAAATAATCACTACTTTTAGCGTGTATAGAGCAGCATATCTCCACCAGACTCCATGTAAATAATCACTACTGGTTGTGAGCGTACTCACTGCTGGCGTCGGCGCTCTCACACAGCTCCGTCTTGGCCTCGCCGTTGGGCCGCTCGCTGGCCTTGTGGGAGAGTCGGGACGTCATGGTGGCGGCGGTGGCCACGGCCTTGAAGGAGCGCTTCCTCTTCTGCACGTTGAGCTCCGGGTGGAAGATGATGACGTAGACCTTGGGCACGTAGAGCATCCCGAGGGCCACGGACGCACTCAGGTTCATGGAGATGGTCAGCGTGGTGGTCTGGATGTACAGCTGGGGGGGGGACAAAGGTTTGTATGAGTGGACAGTATCTACGGTTACAGACACCCCACATGTATTTGTCTGCGTCCCAGATGTGTGTGTCTGCGTCCCAGATGTGTGTGTCTGCGTCCTAAATGTGTGTGTCAGCGTCCCAGATGTGTGTGTCAGCGTCCCAGATGTATGTTAGATGATTCATGTGCTGCTGCTGCACAGCTGGGCCCTAACAAGAGGTCGTGGTCCTAACATCAGAGATAATAAGATTCAGATTCAGATATCAGGCAGCAGCTGCAGCCCTCTGTGTGTGTGTGTGTGTGTCTGTTTGTGTGTGAGTCTGTGTGTGTGTGTCTGTTTGTGTGTGAGTCCACCGTATTTTTTTCAGCCTAGTGTCAGCTGAAAGGGGGGCCCTCACAACATGCTATAGGGTCATGGTCCTCAAAAGTATAGAAAAACGGGGACGGAGGTTAGACACAGAGACAGTGGACAGGGACGGAGGTTAGACACAGAGACGGAGGACAGGGACGGAGGTTAGACACAGAGACGGAGGACGGGGACGGAGGTTAGACACAGAGACGGAGGACGGGGACAGAGGTTAGACACAGAGACAGAGGACGGGGACGGAGGTTAGACACAGACGGAGGACGGGGACGGAGGTTAGACACAGACGGAGGACGGGGACGGAGGTTAGACACAGAGACAGAGGACGGGGACGGAGGTTAGACACAGAGACGGAGGACGGGGACAGAGGTTAGACACAGAGACTGAAGACGGGGACGGAGGTTAGACACAGACGGAGGACGGGGACGGAGGACGGGGACAGAGGTTAGACACAGAGACAGAGTCTAAGTCTAGGTCTAAGTCTAAGTCTAAGTCTAAGTCTAAGTCTAGGTCTAGGTCTAGGTCTAAGTCTAAGTCTAAGTCTAAGTCTAGGTCTAGGTCTAAGTCTAGGTCTAAGTCTACGTTGTTGGCCCATCCGTCCCCGGTTCTTACCTTTTCTGCGGACTGCGCTGTGCCGAAGAAGATGGGTATGAAGGCCAGCCAGACGATGCAGGTGGTGTACATGGTGAACCCGATGGGCTTGGCCTCGTTAAAGTTCTCCGGGACCCCGCGGGTCTTTATGGCGTACACAGTACACGTGACCATCAACAGGATACTGTAACCCAACGAGCAGATGATCTGGAGGTCCGTGATGTCACACTTCAGCACGCCTCGGGCCAGATCCGGGTTGAAGGTCTTCTGCTCCTCGTAGTCCACGAGCGTGTTGGGCGGATCCACCACCAACCACACGAACACGCCAAACAGCTGCACCGAGATCAGGCTGGAGGCGATGGCCAGCTGCGACGTGGGGCTGATCAGCCGCGGCGCCGTCACCGACATCTTGCCCTGCTCGAAGATCCGGTAGATGCGGTTGGTTTTGGTGAGGAGGGCGGCGTAGCTGATGCACATGCCCAACCCCAGGAAGATCCTCCGGAACGAGCACACGCCCACGTCCGGCTCGGCGATCATCAGGAAGGTGATGATGTAGCATAAGAAGATCCCGGTCAGCAGAACGTAGCTCAGCTCGCGGCCGGACGCCCGCACGATCGGCGTGTCGTTGTACCGGACAAACGTAGCCATGACAACGATGGTGGCCGCGATCCCGATCACGGCGAGGAAGACGGGGATCACGGCCCAGGGCGAGTGCCACTCCAGCTTGGTGATGGGGATGGGCTGGCAGGCGGTGCGGTTGGCGTCGGGCCGCGAGTCGTAGGAGCAGAGGCGGCAGGTGAACTGGTCGTGCTGGTACTGGTACC
>CM049374.1:35520800-35533300 GCA_026937815.1 Etheostoma perlongum | reverse complement strand
CGGTTACTAAGGGAGACACTCAAAGACACGGGACGGACAGACGGTTACTAAGGGAGACACTCAGAGACACGGGACAGACAGACGGTTACTAAGGGAGACACTCAGAGACAAGGGACGGACAGCCGGTTACTAAGGGAGACACTCAGAGACACGGGACGGACAGCCGGTTACTAAGGGAGACACTCAGAGACACGGGACGGACAGCCGGTTACTAAGGGAGACACTCAAAGACACGGGACGGACAGACGGTTACTAAGGGAGACACTCAGAGACACGGGACAGACAGACGGTTACTAAGGGAGACACTCAGAGACACGGGACGGACAGCCGGTTACTAAGGGAGACACTCAGAGAGTCCACCTGGCAATCACACTGCAAGAAAAACTATTACACACATACGCACACACGCACACACACACACACACACACAGACAGACAGGCAGACAGACACTCACACGCACACACACACGCCAACAGACAGAGAGACACACACATTCATACACTGTGTGTTCATGCACTGACAGACACACACACGTTTCTCTGTGTGTGCGAGTGTGTCTCTGTCTGTCTGTCTGTCTGTCTGTCTGTGTGTGTGTGTATCTCTACACGTGCAAAGAGAGACACACACACACACAGCTCGAGGCGGCTGAGTGAAGACAATAACATCCCGCTGCAGAACACTAAAATGATAATAACTGCTCTTCATTTGCATCCCGGCTGCAGAATGAAATGTCTCATAAAGGAGCTCCGTGCTGCGTTATTGGACATCTGAGACACTTCCTGGAGCGCTCTACGCTCCCTGAGCCGGGAGACTTCCTGGAGCGCTTTAGGCTCCCTGAGCCGGGAGACTTCCTGAGCGCTTTAGGCTCCTGAGCCGGGAGACTTCCTGAGCGCTTTAGGCCCCTGAGCCGTGAGACTTCCTGAGCGCTTTAGGCTCCCTGAGCCGGGAGACTTCCTGGAGCGCTTTAGGCTCCCTGAGCCGGGAGACTTCCTGGAGCGCTTTAGGCTCCCTGAGCCGGGAGACTTCCTGGAGCGCTTTAGGCTCCCTGAGCCGGGAGACTTCCTGGAGCGCTTTAGGCTCCCTGAGCCGGGAGACTTCCTGGAGCGCTTTACGCTCCCTGAGCCGGGAGACTTCCTGGAGCGCTTTACGCTCCCTGAGCCGGGAGACTTCCTGGAGCGCTTTACGCTCCCTGAGCCGAGAGACTTCCTGGAGCGCTTTAGGCTCCCTGAGCCGGGAGGCTTCTTGGAGCGCTTTAGGCTCCCTGAGCCGGGAGACTTCCTGGAGCGCTTTACGCTCCCTGAGCCGGGAGACTTCCTGGAGCGCTTTAGGCTCCCTGAGCCGGGAGACTTCTTGAGCGCTTTAGGCTCCCTGAGCCGGGAGACTTCCTGGAGCGCTTTTACGCTCCCTGAGCCGGGAGACTTCCTGGAGCGCTTTAGGCTCCCTGAGCCGGGAGACTTCCTGGAGCGCTTTACGCTCCCTGAGCCGGGAGACTTCCTGGAGCGCTTCACGCTTCCTGAGCCATACATGGAGGTTAGAGAGAGACGTCAGCGCTTGGCACAGCCGGCGGTTTAATGGCCGCCGTCCACCATAGCCAGTCTGACTCGAAGGGCCGTGAAAGTCTTAATGACGTCTCCATTAAGACCCAGGACGAACATCACGTCGCTCTGCAACACCTGCTCTCAAACACACCTGCTGCATCAATGATCACATGACTCTGGGCTCCTTCAGGCACAGCATCGTCTCCATGGTGACTGATGTTAATGGGCCACTGCTATCGTAAAGGGGATTTCTGATGGGACAACCACCTCTGGATTGGTCCAGTAACAAGCTGCAAAGTCACCCTGTGTGTGTGTCTGTCTCTTTCCACTTTGAATGAAGTGTTTTACGACGCTAAAAGTAGTGATTATTTACATGGAGTCTGGTGGAGATATGCTGCTCTATACACGCTAAAAGTAGTGATTATTTACATGGAGTCTGGTGGAGATATGCTGCTCTATACATGCTAAAAGTAGTGATTATTTACATGGAGTCTGGTGGAGATATGCTGCTCTATACATGCTAAAAGTAGTGATTATTTACATGGAGTCTGGTGGGTTTGGTGATGGTGATGTCGGGGCTGTTTCATGTTAAACTAAAAAGATCTTCTTCTTTAACTAAAAGGTCTATCTCTGTAGGGATCCATCCCATAATGATGTCACACACTTAGAATAATAATCTGAGTCTGTCAGCAACAAAACAACTTCTAGTGGACGCTGACTGATGGATACTGCATCAGTCACTTAGACACAGAAACACGGGAACATAGGGTTGTAAAAATAACAAAATGACTCTTAAAATCATCTCTTTTTTAACCCTCGTGTTGTCTTCCGGTCGACCTGCAACTTTGTGTTTTTCTGGGTTGAAATTTGAACATTTTGTTGTTGTTTTTCTACACTTTTCTCAACGTTTTAATACATTTTATTCAAATTGTTTTGTCGCTTTTTGAATATTTTTTAAATTATGTTTAAGTCAATTTCATTCCATTCAATTCAATTCAATTTATAAACGTCGTTTTGTCACTTTTTCATTTTTTTCTGTGTTTTTCTTCCTTTTGTCATAGTTCTGATATAGAAAGTTTTTGTAAACAAATCAAATTTGACCCGAGGACAACCGGAGGGTTAAAACATCTTTTTTGTACATTCCCGTGCACCAATCAGCAGCTCCCCCCATGCAGCCGGTTGTCCAATCACAGTCGAGAGAAAACAATAACCAGACTCTGCTGAATGGACGAAAAGTCTCAACAATATGAGTCAATAATGTTTATTGAACCCCAGAGGGGGAATCATCCGAATATATGAGTCTCCACACACACACACACACACACACACACACACACGCAGAGACACACACACACACACACAGAGACACACACACACACACGCAGAGACACACACACACACACGCAGAGACACCCACAGACACACACACACACACACACACACACGCACACACACACGCACAGACACACACAGACACACAGAGACACACACACACACACACACACACACACACACACACACACACACACAGACACACACACGCACAGAGACACACACACACGCAGAGACACACACACACAAACACAGAGGCACACACACACACACAGATACACACACACACACACACACAGACACACTGAGACACACACACACACACACACAGACACACACATACACGCACAGAGACACACACACAGACACACACACACACAGAGACACACACACACACACACCTACACAGACACTGATCCTAACCTTTTAGGGGGTATCGGAGGATGTGCCTGCAGGAGTGTGTGAATGCGTGTGTGTGTCTTTGTGTGTGTGTGTGTGCGTGTGTGTGTGTCTCTGTGTGTGTGTCTCCTGTGTGTGTCTGTGTGAGACACCGATCCCCCTCACCGTTGAAGCTGACGCTGCGGATGTACTTGAGCAGCTTCTTGCCCCCGGCCAGCTCCATCTCGGGGCAGATGCCGGAGCCCTCGGGACACACGTCCCGCTGCAGGTTGTGCAGCGCGTGCGCCACGGCGTACACCGCGTCGATCACGAACTGCACCTTCCCCTCCTGCTCGTACCGGGAGTCGATGCTGATCCGCTCCTGGCCTGGGACACACACACACACACACACACACACACACACATAGACACACACACACACACACACACACACACACACACAGAGACACACACAGACACACACACACATACACACACACACACACACACACACACACACACACACACACACACACACACACAGACACACACACACACACACACACACACACACACACACACAGGGACACACACACACACACACACACACACACACACAGACACACACACACACACACACACACACACACACACACACACACAGAGACACACACACACACACAGGGACACACACACACACACACACACAGACACACACACACACACAGAGACACACACACACACACACACACATACACACACACACACACACACACACACACACACACACACACACACACACACATAGAGACACACAATCACACACACACACAGAGACACACACACACACACACACAGATACAGACACACACACACAGAGAGACACACACACATAGAGACACACACACACATAGAGACACACAACACACACACACACACACACACACACACACACACACACACACACACACACAGTCAATATTGACAGATGATATCATCACTGAAACAGCACTAGCTTGGTCCTGTGTGTCTCTCTGTTAATGTCCCTCTGTGTGTGTGTGTTTGTTCTTCATGTATTAACTTTGTTCTTCATGTATTAAGTTTGTTCTTCATGTATTAAGTTTGTTCTTCATGTATTAAGTTTGTTCTTCATGTATTAAGTTTGTTCTTCATACATTAAGTTTGTTCTTCATGTATTAAGTTTGTTCTTCATGTATTAAGTTTGTTCTTCATGTATTAAGTTTGTTCTTCATGTTTTAAGTTTGTTCTTCATGTATTAAGTTTGTTCTTCATGCATTAAGTTTGTTCTTCATGTATTAAGTTTGTTCTTAATGTATTAAGTTTGTTCTTCATGTATTAAGTTTGGTCTTCATGCATTAAGTTGTTTTGCTCTGTTCTATAACATATGATGTTCTGGTACATTCTCCTAAATATGCCAGAAGCAGGACTGATCGTTAGGGACGCGTCCTGGATCTGGTTCCAGTCCCTCTTTACAGCCCTACTGGTCTTTTGCTCTGCAGGTCCTGAAAGGGTCATACACTTTCAGTCACATTCAACTGAAAGATAACGAATAAGCACTGAACACACCACACCACACCGCTGTGACCTGGAGACCCCCCGCCCCCCTTAGTGGATAAGACCGGGGGGGCAAGAGGACCAGACAGAGGAAGGGGGGCGCTGTGGTAGCTGATCCAGGTACTTCTGTCTCAGGATATATTCTACGTAATAAAAGGATTCACACATCAACATCTGAGACTCTGATACTAACTGACTGACCCTGAGACCGGAGCAGGATGTAGCTCCAACAGTGTGTGTGTGTGTGTGTGTGTCTCTGTGTGTGTGTGTGTGTCTCTGTGTGTGTGTGTGTGTGTGTGTGTGTGTGTCTCTGTGTGTGTGTGTGTGTACCTGTACACTTCCTGCTGCTCTCGTCCCTCCTTGATGAGCTCATCAGCTTACAGTTGAAGTTCTCCTCCCAGAACTCGGCGAACCACACGTTCCTCCGGTTGTTCTCCAGCGTCCGCGACGTGAAGTATGCATCGAACCCTGGAGACAGACACACACACAGACACACACACACACACACAGACACACACCAGCTCAGCCAATCAGTGAGCTCCCAGTCCTTCCCGCTAATTAACGGGTCCGTGCCCCCCCCATAATTATTGTTTAACATCAGAACGCCGAGCAAAACTTTTGTTACAAACACTGCAGCTGAATTTTTTCTCTCCTTTGTGGAATAACAAAATAACATAAAAGATTCATTCAGAAATGCACCTTTAATACACACTGAAGAAGAAACCCCCACGCTGTATGACAGACACACACACACACACACACACACACACACACACAGTCTCTCACACACACAGTCTCTCACACACACGCTCGCTACACAACACAACGCTCGCTACAACCCGCAACGCTCGCTACACAACACAACGCTCGCTACACAACACAACGCTCGCTACAACCCACAACCCGCTCGCTACACAACACAACGCTCGCTACACAACACAACCTGCTACACAACCCAACACTCGCAACGCAACGCCGCTACAACACAACGCTCGCTACAACCCACAACCCTCGCTACACAACACAACCCTCGCTACACAACACAACGCTCGCTACACAACACAACACTTCGCTACACAACACAACGCCGCACACAACCCGCAACCACAACGCCGCTACACAACACAACGCTACACAACACAACGCTACACAACACAACACAACCCGCAACGCTACAACAACACAACGCCACTACAACCAAACGCCAAGCTATACACAACACAACCCTCGCTACACAACACAACGCTTGCTACACAACACAACCCTCGCTACAACCCGCAACCTCGCTACACAACTCAACGCTCGCTACACAACACAACGCTCGCTACAACCCGCAACGCTACACAACACAACGCTCGCTACACAACACAATGTTTGCTACAACCCGCAACGCTCGCTACACAACACAATGCTACAACCAACGCTTGCTACACAACACAATGCTCGCTATACAACACAACGCTTCGCTACAACCCGCTACACAACACAACGCCGCTACACAACACAACGCCAACACTACACAACACAACGCAACGCTACAAACCCGCAATGGTCGCTACACAACACAACGCTCGCTACACAACACAACGCTCGCTACAACCCGCAATGGTCGCTACACAACACAACGCGCGCTACACAATGCAACGCTTGCTACACAACACAATGTTAAGCTACACAACACAACCCGCAATGGTCGCTTGCTACACAACACAACCCTCGCTACAACCCACAACCCCCTCGTTACACAACCCTCGTTACACAACACAACGCTACACAACACAACGCTCGCTACAACCCGCAACGCTCGCTACACAACACAATGCTCGCTACACAACACAATGCTCGCTATACAACACAACGCTTGCTACACAACACAACGCTCGCTACACAACACAACGCTAGCTACAACCCGCAATGGTCGCTACACAACACAACGCTCGCTACACAACACAACGCTCGCTACAACCCGCAATGGTCGCTACGCAACACAACGCTCGCTACACAATGCAACGCTTGCTACACAACACAACGCTCGCTACACAACACAATGTTCGCTACACAACACAACGCTCGCTACAACCCGCAACGCTCGCTACAACTTGCAATAGTCGTTATGCCCCGCAACCATCGCTACACAACACAACCCTCGCTACACAACGCTCACTACGCCCCCCAACCATCGCTACACAACACAACGCTCGCTACACAACAACAATAGCTGCGGCTCGGAGACGCTCTAAACTGTATCGTTGCATTGTACGTGTGTAATGACAATAAAGTTGAATCTTAACCCTTTTTTGTACAATGGCCACTTTACTATAAACCACTTTACAGTCATTCAGTACTTTTTGCACATTATCTGCTTTATTTTACTGTATAAAACACCTGCTGTAACAGGAGGCCGCTGGCCATGCTGCACCAGATCATGATAACACATATATGTATGCATACACTGATACAGCAGACACAACACAAGGTCCCAGGAATGCCTGAGGGGATCTCCTACATGTTAATGAACCAAGGTAAGAGAAGGTTATGGTTTACCGGCGGTCCCTGGGGACGCCGACACCGCCGCCGTCTCCAGGGAACAGCGGGACGAGAGCAGGCCGGCCGGTGTCACATCTGTGCAGGGACACATCACCGACAGTTGGACAACATGGGAGACACAAGACCTACCCTCGCAGCTTTCTGTCACATGAGAAATACTGTGAAAGTCGGGTCTCAAAGTCTCGACTCGACCCCTCAAAGTCTCGTCTCAAACTCTCAAAATTCTTGTTATCAAACCCTCAAAGTCTCGACTCGAACCCCCAAATATCCCTGCTGGTCTCGGTTTAGGCGGTCCTGACTGCGACACTAAAAGTTAGGCTGTTCCTTCCTTTCTCATTAAGTTCAACATTGATTGATTGTGGTGCAACGAACTAAACAAGCAGAGAGAGGAGAAGAAGAAACCAAATTAAAAAAACAACAACCCTGAAAGTCTCTCTCCGTCTGCAAGAAAGAGAGAAAAAGGACGCACACACACACTCACACACTCACACACACACTCACACACACACACACACACAGACACACACACAGACACACAGACACACACACTCACACACAGAGACACACACACACACACTCACACACACACACACACACACACACACACACACACAGACACACAGACACACACACTCACTCACACACACACACTCACACACACACACACACACACACACACTCACACACACACACACACACAGACACACAGACACACACACTCACACACAGAGACACACACACACACACTCACACACACACACTCACACACACACACAGACACACACACTCACACACACACACACACACACACACAGACACACACAGAGACACACACACACACACTCACACACACACACTCACACACACACACACACACACACACACACACACAGACACACAGACACACACACTCACACACAGAGACACACACACACACACTCACACACACACACACACACAGACACACAGACACACACACTCACACACAGAGACACACACACTCACACACACACACACACACACACACACACACACACACACACACACACACACACACACACAGAGACACACACACACACACACACACACACTCCCTGATTACACTAATCAGAGACCAATTGGCAGCACATGCTAAATGAAGTGGAACCAGAAGGAGTCTCCTCCGAACTCTCCTGTCAACACCGAGTCCAAAGAGCTTAGAGTCCGAGTCAAGACCGAGTCCAAAGAGCTTAGAGTCAGAGTGAAGACCGAGTCCAAAGAGGTTTGAGTCTGAGTCAAGACCGAGTCCAAAGAGGTTTGAGTCTGAGTCAAGACCGAGTCCAAAGAGGTTTGAGTCCGAGTCAACACCGAGTCCAAAGAGCTTAGAGTCCGAGTCAACACGGAGTCCAAAGAGGTTTGAGTCCGAGTCTAGACCGAGTCCAAAGAAGTTTGAGTCTTTCTGTGTCCTGCAGCGAGTGCGTTTTCTCACAGACGAGCGACCTTGTGGGCGAGGTCACTCCTGGGCGCCGATGTTCACCGGGCGTCACGCCGCTGTCAGAATAGTTATCACAGCTCTGCAGCGACCTGCAGGGCAGGTGTGTGTGTGTGTGTGTGTCTGTCTGTGTGTGTGTGTGTGTGTGTGTGTGTGTGTGTGGTGTGTGTGTGTGTGTGTGTGTGTGTGTGTGTGTGTGTGTGTGTGTGATGTGTGTATGTGTGTGTGTGTGTGTGTGTGAGATGTGTATATATTACTTTGCAATGAAGCGACATAATTAGGTTTTTCTGAGCTTTCGCTAAAATAATGAGGATCATAATGCAACAACTTTAAGAGAGAAACACACACACTTACACACAGAGGGAGTGAACCGTGACATCTGAGATTTCCTTTGCTAACGGGGTGATGATAAAACATTTCCACCCACGGCCAATTGAATTAAGAGGCTGAAATGCTCCGTTTTAATGCTCCTGAGAAAGATTTCTTCTTCAGGCTTGGCTAACACCGGCTGTGTGTGGACGGCAAACTTCAGGTCACAGCTCATTTTAATGGCGCTGATGAAATATGTGCTTTGCAAACATGTGTCACGCCACATGTGTCTGCTGGCAAATGTGGTGTTTGCTCGAGGCAAATACCACATTACTACTTCTAGTGTGTATAGAGCAGCATATCTCCACTGGAGTCTGGTGGAGATATGCTGCTCTATACACACTAAAAGTAGTGATTATTTACATGGAGTCTGGTGGAGATATGCTGCTCTATACACGCTAAAAGTAGTGATTATTTACATGGAGTCTGGTGGAGATATGCTGCTCTATACACACTAAAAGTAGTGATTATTTACATGGAGTCTGGTGGAGATATGCTGCTCTATACACGCTAAAAGTAGTGATTATTTACATGGAGTCTGGTGGAGATATGCTGCTCTATACACGCTAAAAGTAGTGATTATTTACATGGAGTCTAGTTTGGTAATTTTAGGGCTGTCATCAGTGGGGAGGACCCAGACCCCTTGGTTATAATAAGTTGAAACAAATCCTACGCCCTAGATTAATGTCTCCTGTGGGTCCTTGTTCTTCTCTGCTGGGCAGAACAGTCCCCAAAAATAACAAGAAGCCCAGCCAACAGAAGCCGTGAGGGGTCACAGCGAGAGCGGCAGCCAAGCGCCGACTCTAATGGCCAAAAATAAAACTAACAGCCAACACTGCTGCCGGGTTCAGAGCCAGTAAACAAGAGCTAAAGCCAATTACTGGCCCTTATTTAGCGGGGCCTTGAGTGGGGAGAACTACTGGAGGAAATCGGTTCATGGCGTATTTAAGATAAGACTAATCCTTATTTTGAAAAGAAAACAGACAGAACGAGACGAGGAGGCACAACATCAACATGTATATTTTATATAAAGATCCACGCAATATGTATATGGACCCCCCCCCCCGACATCTCTCCATTACTGCATGTATAGGACCTGAGCATGTGCTCCTCCCCCCCCCCACTCTGTAAATAATCACTACTTTTAGCATGTATATAGCAGCATATCTCCACCAGACTCCATGTAAATAATCACTACTTTTAGCATGTATATAGCAGCATATCTCCACCAGACTCCATGTAAATAATCACTACTTTTAGCATGTATATAGCAGCATATCTCCACCAGACTCCATGTAAATAATCACTACTTTTAGCATGTATAGAGCAGCATATCTCCACCAGACTCCATGTAAATAATCACTACTTTTAGCGTGTATAGAGCAGCATATCTCCACCAGACTCCATGTAAATAATCACTACTTTTAGCGTGTATAGAGCAGCATATCTCCACCAGACTCCATGTAAATAATCACTACTTTTAGCATGTATATAGAGCAGCATATCTCCACCAGACTCCATGTAAATAATCACTACTTTTAGCATGTATATAGCAGCATATCTCCACCAGACTCCATGTAAATAATCACTACTTTTAGCATGTATAGAGCAGCATATCTCCACCAGACTCCATGTAAATAATCACTACTTTTAGCGTGTATAGAGCAGCATATCTCCACCAGACTCCATGTAAATAATCACTACTTTTAGCGTGTATAGAGCAGCATATCTCCACCAGACTCCATGTAAATAATCACTACTTTTAGTGTGTATATAGCAGCATATCTCCACCAGACTCCATGTAAATAATCACTACTTTTAGCATGTATAGAGCAGCATATCTCCACCAGACTCCATGTAAATAATCACTACTTTTAGCGTGTATATAGCAGCATATGTCCACCAGACTCCATGTAAATAATCACTACTTTTAGCGTGTATATAGCAGCATATGTCCACCAGACTCCATGTAAATAATCACTACTTTTAGTGTGTAGAGCAGCATATATCTCCACCAGACTCCATGTAAATAATCACTACTTTTAGCATGTGTAGAGCAGCATATCTCCACATGTAAATGGGTGAATTAAGAGTTTTATTCCAACCAGACCAGAGTGGTGATTGTTGGATAATTGTGAAAGTTAATAATCAGCACTTTTGTGAAGGTAAATACAAGCTGCACATTTGTCCTATTAACTTACGCTGTAGCTGGTTTCACTGCTGCCGACTGCAGAGATCTTTTTAATACTGGACTAATGTCAACGATGGTTGTTCTCATAGATAGTTACTCTTTAAAGGAAGAGTTCAGCATTTTAGGAAACACACTGATGATGATGAAGATGAGGATGATGATGATCAAAAGAATCCGGTCTCACAGAAACGGGAGCAAATGTTCTCGGTGATGATTGAGTTTTACAGCTCCAGAGATCACAGGAACACGGACGTGTGAACGCAACGCAGGACAGAAAGGAACACACACACACACACACATGCACGCACGCACGCACACACACACACACACACACACACACACACACACACACACACACACACACACACACACACTGTTAATCTTTTGAGAGAAATGTTACCACAGCTTCTTTTCTACAATCAGTCCAACCTCTGCTAAAATATCTCAGAAAGAAGAAAGTCTGTCATGTCCATGTATGTCTATGTATGTCCATGTATGTCCATGTATGTCTATGTATGTCCATGTATGTCCATGTATGTCTATGTATGTCCATGTATGTCTATGTATGTCTATGTATGTTCATGCATGTCTATGTATGTCCATGTATGTCCATGTATGTCCATGTATGTCCATGTATGTCTATGTATGTCCATGTATGTCCATGTATGTCCATGTATGTCCATGTATGTCCATGTATGTCTATGTATGTCTATGTATGTCCATGCATGTCTATGTATGTCTATGTATGTCCATGTATGTCCATGTATGTCCATGTATGACCATGTATGGCTATGCATGTCCATGTATGTCCATGTATGGCTATGCATGTCCATGTATGTCCATGTATGTCCATGTATGGCCATGTATGGCTATGCATGTCTATGCATGTCCATGTATGTCCATGTATGGCTATGCATGTCCATGTATGTCCATGTATGGCCATGTATGGCTATGCATGTCTATGCATGTCGATGTATGTCCATGTATGTCTGTTATATTTTTATATGAGCTACCCAGGGATGCAAAACAAATTTCAGCTGACATTAAAGTTGTAGTTAATTGTAGTTCTGAGCCAGATTAGGACTCAGAACTAAGAAC
>CM049374.1:35513300-35515800 GCA_026937815.1 Etheostoma perlongum | reverse complement strand
GGGCATAAGTATACTCCCCCTATGTTAAAATACAGGGGCATAAGTATACACCCCCTATGTTAAAATACAGGGGCATAAGTAGACACCCCTCTATGTTAAAATACAGGGGCATAAGTATACTTCACCCTATGTTAAAATACAGGGGCATAAGTATACACCCCCTATGTTAAAATACAGGGGCATAAGTATACACCCCCTATGTTAAAATACAGGGGCATAAGTATACACCCCTCTATGTTAAAATACAGGGGCATAAGTATACTCCCCTATGTTAAAATACAGGGGCATAAGTATACACCCCCCTATGTTAAAATACAGGGGCATAAGTATACACCCCCTATGTTAAAATACAGGGGCATAAGTATACACCCCTCTATGTTAAAATACAGGGGCATAAGTAGACACCCCCCTATGTTAAAATACAGGGGGCATAAGTAGACACCCCCCTATGTTAAAATACAGGGGGCATAAGTATACACCAACTATGTTAAAATACAGGGGCATAAGTATACACCCCCCTATGTTAAAATACAGGGGGCATAAGTATACACCAACTATGTTAAAATACAGGGGCATAAGTATACACCCCCTATGTTAAAATACAGGGGCATAAGTATACACCCCCTATGTTAAAATACAGGGGCATAAGTATACACCCCTATGTTAAAATACAGGGGCATAAGTATACACCCCTATGTTAAAATACAGGGGGCATAAGTATACACCCCCTATGTTAAAATACAGGGGCATAAGTATACACCCCCTATGTTAAAATACAGGGGCATAAGTATACACCCCCTATGTTAAAATACAGGGGCATAAGTATACACCCCCCTATGTTAAAATACAGGGGGCATAAGTATACACCCCCCTATGTTAAAATACAGGGGCATAAGTATACACCCCCTATGTTAAAATACAGGGGCATAAGTATACACCCCTATGTTAAAATACAGGGGGGCATAAGTATACCCCCCTATGTTAAAATACAGGGGCATAAGTATACACCCCCTATGTTAAAATACAGGGGCATAAGTATACACCCCTATGTTAAAATACAGGGGCATAAGTATACACCCCTATGTTAAAATACAGGGGCATAAGTATACACCAACTATGTTAAAATACAGGTGCATAAGTATACACCCCTATGTTAAAATACAGGGCATAAGTATACACCCCTATGTTAAAATACAGGGGCATAAGTATACACCCCCTATGTTAAAATACAGGGGGCATAAGTATACACCCCCTATGTTAAAATACAGGGGCATAAGTATACACCCCCTATGTTAAAATACAGGGGGCATAAGTATACACCCCCTATGTTAAAATACAGGGGCATAAGTATACACCCCCTATGTTAAAATACAGGGGCATAAGTAGACACCCCCTATGTTAAAATACAGGGGCATAAGTATACACCCCCTATGTTAAAATACAGGGGCATAAGTAGACACCCCCCTATGTTAAAATACAGGGGCATAAGTATACACCAACTATGTTAAAATACAGGGGGCATAAGTATACACCAACTATGTTAAAATACAGGGGGCATAAGTATACACCCCTATGTTAAAATACAGGGGCATAAGTATACAACCCCTATGTTAAAATACAGGGGCATAAGTAGACACCCCCTATGTTAAAAATACAGGGGCATAAGTATACACCCCCTATGTTAAAATACAGGGGCATAAGTAGACACCCCCCTATGTTAAAATACAGGGGCATAAGTAGACACCCCCCATGTTAAAATACAGGGGGCATAAGTATACACCAACTATGTTAAAATACAGGGGGCATAAGTATACACCCCCCTATGTTAAAATACAGGGGCATAAGTATACACCCCCTATGTTAAAATACAGGGGCATAAGTATACACCCCCTATGTTAAAATACAGGGGCATAAGTATACACCCCTCTATGTTAAAATACAGGGGCATAAGTAGACACCCCCTATGTTAAAATACAGGGGGGCATAAGTATACACCCCCTATGTTAAAATACAGGGGCATAAGTATACACCCCCCTATGTTAAAATACAGGGGCATAAGTATACTCCCCCTATGTTAAAATACAGGGGCATAAGTATACACCCCCTATGTTAAAATACAGGGGCATAAGTATACTCCCCTATGTTAAAATACAGGGGCATAAGTATACACCCCCCTATGTTAAAATACAGGGGCATAAGTATACTCCCCCCTATGTTAAAATACAGGGGCATAAGTATACACCCCCTATGTTAAAATACAGGGGCATAAGTATACTCCCCCCTATGTTAAAATACAGGGGCATAAGTATACCCCCCTATGTTAAAATACAGGGGCATAAGTATACACCCCCTATGTTAAAATACAGGGGCATAAGTATACACCCCCCTATGTTAAAATACAGGGGGCATAAGTATACACCCCCTATGTTAAAATACAGGGGCATAAGTAGACACCCCCTATGTTAAAATACAGGGGGCATAAGTATACACCAACTATGTT
>CM049374.1:35483300-35500800 GCA_026937815.1 Etheostoma perlongum | reverse complement strand
ACTTGGTATCTTCCTCTAACATCGTCCACCACTTGGTATCTTCCTCTAACATCGTCCCTCTCTGATGTCGTCTTGTCCCCAAAAACTCTGCTCCATGTCTCCTGCTCATATCCAGAGTCCAGTTTGAGCCACAGGACGTCCTGATGACCAGCTGGTCCCCCACATGGCAGGTCCACTGTTCCTCCGAGTCTCGCTGAGATATATTCCTGATCTATTGAAGAACAAACCATGATAGTGATGTTGTTGCCATGGGTTACGGTGTCCTCGGTCCAGCACTCCTCTCGGTACGGGCCGGAGTCGGACTGGGTCAGGCGGCGGATGGTGTAAGAAGAAGTCTCCACATCGCTGACCAGTCGTTGTTTCAGGAGTCCAGGTACTGAGGACTGGTTGGACCAGAGGTCAGAGGTGTTCCACAGGACCAGGTTCTCCCCACCAACAGACCTGGAGATCAGGCAGGTGGTGTTCTCGGGGGGTCTGAAGGTGTACTCGTCTCCTTCCTCTCTGATGATGAGGTGTTCTCCTGCATGGATGCTGCTGATGAGAGCGACCAGCAGGAAGGAGAGCTCTGAGACTGCAGCCATTCTGCTCCGAGGTCCACAACCACTGAAACCGCTGTCAGTCACGCAGATCATATACACTCTACACCCCCCCCCCCACTGACACCTCCCAGCTCATATACACTCTACACCCCCCATCAGCTGCGTCTGTTTCCTGTTTTTAACAACCATTACGTCGTTATCTCATCATCAGAGGAAACATCATCAGCTCTCTACCCAGAGATCAACGTCACAACCACAGAGACTGACACACACACATTATTCAGGGGGGGTTGATGTGTGTGTGTGTGTATGTATGCATATGAGTTTGTGTGTGTCCGTGTGTGTGTCCGTGTGCCTGTGTGTGCTGGTGTGTGTCCGTTTGTGAACGTGTGTGTGTGTGTGTGTGTGTGTGTGTGTGTGTGTGTGAGAGAAAATACAAAACAATTAAACACAACATAAGATAAAAAAGTAAAAATACAGGAGTTTACTGTACTATTTACAGTACTATAGAGGCTATATGGTGATTTTTTACAGTAATACTACTGTGATTTCAACTGTAATACTAATACTACTGTGATGTTGTCATGGCGACAAGGTTGTAATGTACAGCATTCTACTGTAAAATCATATCCAGTAGTGTTACTGTGAATTCTACAGTAATACCCGGAGATTTCAGTTATTATTTACAGTGTGCAGTAATCCAGGTGAGTTGTAATAAAATCAATAAAAAACTCCATCTTAACACCGAGGTCAGTCACCATGGACCTGACGTACACTAAGTCTTGTACTACTACTACTACTACTACTACTACTACTACTACTACTACCACTACTACTACTACTACTACTACCAATACTACTACTACTACTGCTGCTACTGCCACTACTACTACCACTACTACTGCTACTACTACTACTACTACTACCACTACTACTACCACTACTACTGCACACCACCACTGCACTACTGCTCACTGCGTCTGTACTACTACTTTTACTGCTGCTACTGCTACTGGTACTGCTGCTCACTACTCACTGCTACTACTACCACTACTACTACTATCACTACTACTACTGCCCCACCACCACTACTACTACTACCTACTGCTGCTGCTACTACTGCTACCACTACTGCTACTACCTGCTACCAGACCACTGACACTGCTGCTGCTGCTATTACTACTGCTGCTGCTGCCCTGCTGCTGCTGCTGCTGCCCTACTGCTGCTGTGCTGCTACTGCTACTACTGCCATCACCTGCTGCTGCTGCTGGTGCTGTGCTTTAACAACCATGACCACTGCTGCTGCTGTCACTGCTGCTGGGCACTGCTACCACCACTACCACCACTACCACTAACCATGCTGCTGCTGCACCACTGCTGCTGCTGCCACTGCTGTGTGTGTGTGTGTGCTGTGCTGCTACTACTGACTTTGCTGCTGCTGCTACTGCCGTGTGCCTGCTACTGCTGCTACTGCTGCTGCTACTACTGCTACTACTAAAAGCTACTACTGCTACTGCTACCAATACCACTGTACTGCTGTGCTATACTGCTGCTACTGCTGCTGTGAGCTGAGACTACTGCTGCTGCTGCTACTGCCACCACCAACTGCTACTGCTGCTAAGCTGCTACTACTACTACTGGTGGTAAAAACTACTGCTGCTACTGCCGCTACTTTACTGCTGCTGCTACTACCAGAGGCTACTGCTGGTGCTGCTGCTGCTGCTACTGCTGCTACTACTGCCGCTTTCACTGCTGCTACTGCTGCTGTGCCACCACCACTACCACTGCTGCTACTGCAACTGTTGCTACTGCTACTACTGGTACTGCCACTACTACAACCGCTACCACCACTACTACTACTATCACCACTGCTGCTACTGCCACTGCTGCTGCTACCACTACTGCTGCTACTGCTGCTACTACTACTACACTGCTGCTACTACTACTACTTCAACTACTACTACTGCTGCTGCCACTGCTGCTGCTGCTGCTGCTGCTGCCACTGCTACTGCCACTGCTGCTGCCACCACCACCACCTGCTGCTGCACTACCACTGCTACTGCTGCTACTACCACCACTGCCACTGCTGCTGCCACTGCTGCTGCCACCACTACCACCACTACTACTGCTACCACTGCTGCTACCACCACTGCTACTGCCGCTGCTACTGCTACTACTACTACCACTACCTACCACTGCTGCTGCTGCTACTACCACCACCACTACTACTGCTACTGCTGCTGCACTACTACTACCACTACTACTGCTGCCACTGCTGCTGCTACCACTACCACTACTGCACACTACTACTACTACTACTACTGCCACCACCACCACTACTGCTACCACCACCACCACTACCACTACCTGCTACCACTACTACCACTACTGCACTACCACTACTACTGCTACCACTGCTGCTGCCACCACTACTGCTGCTACCACTACTGCTGCTGCTGCTGCTGCTGCTGCCACCACCACTACCACTACCACCACTGCACCACTACCACCACCACTGCCACCACTACCACCACCACCACTGCCACTGCTGCCACCACCACCACTACCACCACCACCACCACCACTGCTGCTGCTACTACCACTACTGCCACTGCTACTACCACTGCCACTGCTGCTACCACTGCTACTGCCACTGCTACCACTGCTGCCACTACTACTACCACCACTGCCACCACCACTACTGCTACCACTACACTGCACTACCACTACTACTGCCACCACTACTACCACCACTACTGCTACTACTACTACTACTACTACTGCTACCACCACTACTACTACTACTACTGCTACTGCTACTACTACTACTACTACTGGTACTACTACTACAACTGCTACTACCACTACTACTACTACTACTACTACTACTACTGCCACCACTACTGCCACTACTACTACTACTACTACTACTACTACTGCTGCTACTGCTGCTGCCACTACTGCCACCACCACTGCTGCTGCTGCCACTACTGCTGCCACCACCACTGCTGCTGCTACCACCACCACCACTGCTGCTACCACCACTACTGCTGCTGCTGCTGCTACTGCTACCACTACCACTGCTGCTGCTGCTGCTGCCACCACCACTGCTACTACTACCACTACTACTGCCACTACTGCTGCTACTACTGCTGCTGCTGCCACTGCCACCACCGCTGCTGCTGCTGCTGCTACTACCACTACTGCTACTGCTACTGCTACCACCACCACTGCTGCCACTGCTGCCACCACTGCTGCTGCCGCCACTGCCACTGCTGCTACTACTGCCACTGCTACTGCTGCTGCTGCTGCTGCACTACTGCCACTGCTGCTACTACTACTGCTGCTGCTACCACTACTGCTACCACTACTGCTGCCACTACTGCTGCTACCACTGCTACTGCTGCTACCACTGCTGCCACTGCTACTGCTGCTGCTACTGCTGCTGCTGCTACTGCCACTACTACTACTACCACTGCTGCTACCACCACTACTACCACTGCTGCTGCTACCACTGCTTACTGCCACTGCTACTACCACTACCACCACCACTGCTACTGCCACCTGCTGCTGCCACTACTACCACTGCACCACTACCACTACTGCCACCACTGCTGCCACCACCACTACCACCACCACTGCTGCTGCTGCTGCTGCTGCCACTGCACCACTGCTACTACTACTACTGGTACTGCTGCTGCTACTACTACTGCACTACTACCTGCTACTACCACCACTACTACTGCTACTACTACCACTACTACTACTACCACTACTACTACTACTACTACTACTACTACTGCACTACTGCTACTACTACTACTACTACTACTACTGCACTACTACCACTACTGCTACCACTACTACTACTGCTACTACTGCTGCCACCACTACTACTACCACTACTACCACTACTACTGCTACTGCCACTACCACTACTACTACTACTACTACTACTGCCACTGCTGCTGCTGCTGCTACTACCACTGCTACTGCTGCTGCTGCTACTACTACTACCACTACTACTACCACTACTGCTACTACTACCACTACCACTACTGCTGCTGCTACTACCACTACTACTGCTGCTACTACCACTACTGCTACTACTACTACTACTACCACCACTACTACTACTGCTACTGCCACTGCTGCTACTGCTGCTACTACTACTACTGCTGCCACTGCTACTGCTGCTACTACTACTACTACTACCGCTACTACTACTACTACTGACTACTACTACTACTGCTGCTACTACTACAACTTACTACTACTACTTACAACACTACTTACTACCACTTACCACTACTACTATTACTACTACTACTACTATTATTACTTACTACCGCCACCACTTACTACCACTACTGCCACTACCACTACTATATTATTACTACTGCCAATTCCACGCTACTCTACCTAAGACTGCTGCTGCTGCTGCTGCTAATAACTACTACTACTACTGCTGCTGCTACTTACCACCACTACTACTACTGCTACCACTACAACTACCACTTACTGCTACTACCGCCACTGCTGCCACTGCTGCTGCTGCTTCTGTTTTACTGCAACCATACTGCTGCTGTGCCACCACTGCTACCACTACTGCTCAGAGGACGTGCTGCTGCCACTGCTGCTGCTGCTCTCTGCTGCTGCTGCTGCTGCTGCTGCCACTACTAACACCACCGTCTACAACTGCTGAGGCTGCTGCCACTGCTACTGCTGCTACTACTACCACTGTCTGTGCTGTGTGTGTGTGCTGTGTGTGTGTACTGCTGTGTGTGTGTGTGTGTGTGTGTGTGTCTGTCTGTGTGTCTGTGTGTGTGTGTATGTGTGTGTGTGCTGCTGTGTGTGAGACTGCTAACATACAGCAGGTCCTCACTATATTGAACTGCTGAGAGGAGAGGAACTACTACTGCTATACTACTGCTGGGTACTACTACCACTACTTATTCCACTAACTACTGAAAACTAACTGCTGCTACTGCTACTGCTACTGCTGCCACCACTACTGCTGCTGCTACTATTCTGCTACTGCTGCTGCTGCTACTACTGCTGCTACTGCTACTTACAGAAATGTCTGTTTTTCAAACTACTAACTACCACTACTGCTGCCACTACCTTGCTGCAAGTCTGAGTTGGCTGTGTAGTAGGTCCTATGTTGGGATATAGTCTAGAGTTGGTTGTGTAGTGTGTCCTACTGTTGGGACTATAGTACTGCTGCTACTACTGTTACTACTGTACTAGGTCCTATGCTACTGGGATACTGCTAGTACTACTGTTGGTTGTGTAGTAGGTCCTATGTTGGGATATAGTCTACTACCACCACTGGCTGTGTAGTAGGTCCTATGTTGGGATATAGTACTACTGCTAGTTGCTACTACTGTAGTAGGTCCTATGTTGGTGATATAGTACTACCACTAGAGTTGGCTGTGTAGTAGGTCCTATGTTGGGATATACTACTAGACTACTTGCCACTACTTGTGTAGTAGGTCCTATGTTACTACTGCTAGTCTGACTACTTGGCTACTACTACTAGGTCCTACTGTTACTACTGCTAGTACTGACTTGGCTACTGTAGTAGGTCCTACTACTACTACTACTACTACTACTAACCACGAGTTATTTCTCTCCTTTCACTCAGTTCTCATTTGCATGAAACACTTTTTGTTAGCTTTAATTATTATTATTATATTATTATTATTATTATTATTACTATCAGGCCTACCCAATAACAATTCTCTACCTAAGACACAAAATAACAAGAAGTGCCTTTCCTTCTGCAGACAGCCAACCACCACTTATTCACCCCCCATCAGCAGCTCCTCTTCTTCTGTTTTTATCAACCATAACTTCTGTATCTCGTCATCAGAGGGCGTGTTGCAGCAGCAGCTCCTATGTTGGTATAACACACCAGTCTACAACCACAGAGGCTCTTCATGCACACGCTACTCAGGGGGTGTGTGTGTGTGTGTGTGTTCATGTGTGTGTGTCTGTCTGTGTGTCTGTGTGTGTGTGTATGTGTGTGTGTCCTGTGTGTGTGAGATATAACATACAGCAGGTCCTCAGCATATTGAACTCTGAGAGGAGAGGAACAGAAATACCTGTGGGGTTAAAGAGGAGTGATTATTCCACTAACTTCTGAAAATAATGCAATAACCCATTTCTGCCCCCCCGCATATTCTGCACATGCTCCTCTTTAGCCGGCATTATCAGAAATGTCTGTTTTTCAAAATAAGAGCGCTGTCATACCTTGCTGCAAGTCTGGAGTTGGCTGTGTAGTAGGTCCTATGTTGGGATATAGTCTAGAGTTGGCTGTGTAGTAGGTCCTATGTTGGGATATAGTCTGGAGTTGGTTGTGTAGTAGGTCCTATGTTGGGATATAGTCTAGAGTTGGCTGTGTAGTAGGTCCTATGTTGGGATATAGTCTAGAGTTGGTTGTGTAGTAGGTCCTATGTTGGGATGTAGTCTGGAGTTGGCTGTGTAGTAGGTCCTATGTTGGGATATAGTCTGGAGTTGGCTGTGTAGTAGGTCCTATGTTGGGATATAGTCTGGAGTTGGTTGTGTAGTAGGTCCTATGTTGGGATATAGTCTAGAGTTGGCTGTGTAGTAGGTCCTATGTTGGGATGTAGTCTGGAGTTGGCTGTGTAGTGGGTCCTATGTTGGGATGTAGTCTGGAGTTGGCTGTGTAGTAGGTCCTATGTTGGGATATAGTCTGGAGTTGGCTGTGTAGTAGGTCCTATGTTGGGATGTAGTCTGGAGTTGGCTGTGTAGTGGGTCCTATGTTGGGATGTAGTCTGGAGTTGGTTGTGTAGTAGGTCCTATGTTGGGATATAGTCTGGAGTTGGTTGTGTAGTAGGTCCTATGTTGGGATATAGTCTAGAGTTGGCTGTGTAGTAGGTCCTATGTTGGGATATAGTCTGGAGTCCGCTGTGTAGTAGGTCCTATGTTGGGATATAGTCTGGAGTTGGTTGTGTAGTGTGTCCTATGTTGGGATATAGTCTGGAGTCCGCTGTGTAGTAGGTCCTATGTTGGGATATAGTCTAGAGTTGGCTGTGTAGTAGGTCCTATGTTGGGATATAGTCTGGAGTTGGTTGTGTAGTAGGTCCTATGTTGGGATATAGTCTAGAGTTGGCTGTGTAGTAGGTCCTATGTTGGGATATAGTCTAGAGTTGGTTGTGTAGTAGGTCCTATGTTGGGATGTAGTCTGGAGTTGGCTGTGTAGTAGGTCCTATGTTGGGATATAGTCTGGAGTTGGCTGTGTAGTAGGTCCTATGTTGGGATATAGTCTGGAGATGGTTGTGTAGGAGGCCATGGAACACCCCACCCTTCCCCCAGCACCCTTGCTGAAAATCGCTTCCTGCTTCCTCAGCTCATAGTACCTTACTGCCCTACAAGAGCACTACGCTCCCAGAATGCAGGGTTACTTGTGGTTCCTAGAGTCTCTAAAAAAGTAGAACGGGAGCCAGAGCGTTCAGCTATCAGGCTCCTCTCCTGTGGAACCAGGTTCGAGTTTGGGAGGCAGACACCGTCCCCACATTTAAGAGTAGGCTTAAGACTTTCCTATTTGATTTTTGATTGATGATTTTAGGGCGTGAGGAGTCACAGTGTCCGCCTAAGCCGACCCACCTGCTTCTCGTCATAGTTGTCAGATCTATCTATCATATAATCAATAATATAATAAAACTAAAGGGAGACTTGGCATACAGCCCGATCCGGTTGGGGAGAGTTCTAGACTGACCAGGCTCCTCTCTTTACCCTGTCTCTCTTAGTTATGCTGTAGTAGTTTTAGACAGTTGGGGGACTCCTTCGACACACTGAGCTCCTCTCTCCTATCTTTCTATTTTGTGTGCATCCATGTCCCAGAAATGCTTGTTACTAACCTAGTTACTAACCTAGTTACTAACCTAGTTACTAACCTAGTTACTAACCTAGTTACTAACCTAGCTCTGGGGAGTAATTCCCCGGAGTACTTTTGTTCTTTTTCTCCTGGCATGTTTCCTCAGATCAGGGAGGCTCCAAAATCATGGTTGCAGCTGTCGCCATGGTCCCGCTACATGTTCCCTTCCCTGCCACGATCTGCGGTGCCCAGCTACATCCTGCTACATCCTGCTGTGCCCTGCTGTGCCCTGCTGTGCCCTGCTACATCCTGCTACATCCTGCTGTGCCCTGCTGTGCCCTGCTGTGCCCTGCTACATCCTGCTACATCCTGCTTTGCCTTGTAATGCCGCACAGTGCCCTGCTATGCCATGAACTACTACAAACTACTATTTTTTTTGGGAGTTATTGTCACTCTTCATTCTAACCCCAACCGGTCGTCAGACACCGCCTACCAAGAGCCTGGGTCTGGGTCTGGGTCTGGGTCTGACCGAGGTTTCTGCCTAAAAGAAGTTTTTCCTCGCCACTGTCGCCCTGTTGCTTGCTCTGGAGGAAAATACTAGACCTGTTGGGTCCTTGCAAATTCTGGAGTGTGGTCTAGACCTGCTCTATCTGTAAATTATAGAGCGGTCTAGACCTGCTCTACCTGTAAATTCTGGAGTATGGTCTAGACCTGCTCTATCTGTAAATTATAGAGCGGTCTAGACCTGCTCTATCTGTAAATTATAGAGTGGTCTAGACCTGCTCTACCTGTAAAGTGTCTTGAGATAACTCTTGTTATGAATTGATACTATAAATAAAATTGAATTGAACCTCTGAAGGAAGAGGACTCGCACAGAGCCAGAGACTCTTCTGCTTGAGGCTGATGCATGTCATGGTGAGTGCTGATTGGCTGATACGCATCTAACATCAACCAACCAGATAGTGGTGTGGGCGGGACATAAAGTAAGACTCAGTGGTGAGTGAAACAGGAGCAGTATATATATATATATATATATATATATATATATATATATATATATATATATATATACAGTATATGTGTTAGCTAATCTGTCCATCTTTTCTCATCATTGTGGGAATGCTGTTCCACAGCATTCCAACTATTGTTATTCTGTTCTTTATTAGTGGGAATGCTGTTCCAACTCAACCGATGTATTCCCTATGAAGACAGATAACCTCATATAAAACCCTAGTGATGGCCCAGTGGATATGGACAGGGGTTTGATCCCCGCTGTGTAGTACATCAATCCTGACAACGGCATTCAACCCCATTATGATTTTTTTATTATTCCGTACCTTTTTTGGTTGTCCGTATTTTCTGCAGACTTTCAGCTATTAAAAAAAATCCACTTTTAAAATCTAGCTGTAGCTCTTTATGGTGTAGTTGTGTTATTCAACTTAATTAAAATCATTCCTACTTTTTCAACTCTTCTCAATACTTCAACATCGTCTTACTGATTTAAGCTATTTCTCCAGTTTAGCTTTAGCATTTCAATATTTTCTACAAATTTTACTGATTTAAGCTATTTCTCCAGTTTAGTTTTAGCATTTCAATATTTTCTACAAATTTTACTGATTTAAGCTATTTGTCCAGTTTAGCTAAGCGTTTAAATTTTTTCTACAGCTTTTACTGATTTAAACTATTAAACCAGGTTAGCTTTAGCAATTCAGCTATTCAGCATTCCCACGCATTTTCTGCAGGAAATGCATTTTCTAGTGTCTATTGATATTTCCATTTTAATGTTCTTTATTCAGATTAATGTGTATCTGAAAGTTATATATAGTTATATAGTAGCAGTAATAAAATTATATATATATATACAGTAGCCTATATATATATATATCATCAGAAACATGTAACAGACCCAGAGATATGTTGGTTATAATAATGAATCAGAAATCACAATCATTATTAATAATCTTTATTATTCAGACCATAGATTACAGATATAGACCAAGATATAATAACACGCTAATAACACGCTAATAACAGGTTAATAACACATTATTATTGTAATAATATTATAATACCTCTCCCTCTCCCTCTCTCTCCCTCTCTCTCTCTCTCTCTCTCTCTCTCCTCTCTCTCCCTCTCTCTCTCTCTCTCTCTGTCTCTCTCTCTCTCTCCCTCTCCCCCTCCCCCTCTCTCTCTGCTCTCTCTCTCTCTAACTCTCTCCCTCTCTCTCCCTCTCTCTCTCTCCTCTCTCTCTCTCTCTCTCTCTCTCTCTCTCTCTCTCTCTCTCTCTCTCTCCTCTCTCTCTCTCTCTCTCTCTCTCTCTGTCTCTCTCCCTCTCTCTCTCCCTCTCTCTCTCTCTCTCTCTGTCTCTCTCTCTCTCTCTCTCTCTCTCCCGTCCCTTGTTTGTGTAGCCAGTGTGTAGCAGGCTGTATTAAAGCCAATGATGAAATGACCATGTGCATATTAAGTGTGTGTGTGTGTGTGATCATATTAAGTGTGTGTGTGTGTGTGTGTGATCATATTAAGTGTGTGTGTGTGTGTGTGTGTGTGTGTGTGTGTGTGTGTATCTCCTCACAGCGACTACAGCAGCACAGAGCATCAGCAGCAGGACGCTGAGCACTGAGCATCTCACTTTGAAGAAGGTGGAGTAGATCCCAAAGGGCTCCATGTAGACCAGCACCGTCCTCTCTGTGGACCTGCACTGACCATCATTATGATCAATAACTGCACACCAGTACTCCCCCACGTCCCCCACTGAGACATTAGAGACTACCAGGGTCCCGTTATCACGGTCCTCCCTCACTCTGCTCATGCTCCAATCAGGCCCTACACTAAAGACTCTTCCCTCTGTTCGGTCTGACTTGATGAACCAAGCATGATTCCTACCCACTCCCCTACCTGTGCACCTGAGAGTGACATCATCTCCCTCTGAGAAGAGCTCTACAGCGGGGGGGCCGAATGTGGGACACACCAAAAGCACATACAGTTGCATTCTCATAGAGACTTCACAGGAGTACGCACCTGTGTGATTTAACATTAGAGATGAAAACACCAGTGAGTAGTTCTGGTCTACTGAAGGATCAGTCTGGTTCAGTAGTCCTAGGTCAGGGTGGCTCAGAATAGACCAGCTGGGGGGCTTTTCATCGGTGGAGTCAGTGACGGTGCACGGCAACACGGCGGTCTCCCCCTCTGAGCCGTAGATCACCTCAAACGATGGTCTCAACTCTAAACCTACCTCAGACGGTGGGTTCAACCATACAGTCTGACTGCTGACACACCGCTGCTGGTCCATCACCACACATCTGAACCGTCTAAAGTCTGTTGCCATGACGTTGGAAACACGAAGATCTGATGAGTCTGTCACCACTTGGTATCTTCCTCTAACATCGTCCATCTCTGATGTCGTCTTGTCCCCAAAAACTCTGCTCCATGTCTCCTGCCCATATCCAGAGTCCAGTTTGAACCACTGGACGTCTTGATGACCAGCTGGTCCCCCACATGGCAGGTCCACTGTTCCTCCGAGTGTCGCTCTGATCTCTCGCTGATCTATTGAAGGACAAACCATGATAGTGATGTTGTTGCCATGGGTTACGGTGCCCCCGGTCCAGCACTCCTCTCGGTACGGGCCGGAGTCGGACTGGGTCAGGCGGCGGATGGTGTAAGAAGAAGGATCCACATCGCTGACCAGTCGTTGTTTCAGGGGTCCAGGTACTGAGGACTGGTTGGACCAGAGGTCAGAGGTGTTCCACAGGACCAGATTCTCCCCACCAACAGACCTGGAGATCAGGCAGGAGGAGGTGTCCTCGGGGGGGGAGAAGGTGTAGTCGTCTCCTTCCTCTCTGATGATGAGGTGTTCTCCTGCATGGATGCTGCTGATGAGAGCGACCAGCAGGAAGGAGAGCTCTGAGACTGCAGCCATTCTGCTCCGAGGTCCACAACCACTGACACCGCTGTCAGTCACGCAGCTCATATACACTCTACACCCCCCCCCATCAGCAGCGTCTCTTTCCTCTTTTTACCAACCATGACTTCTTTATCTCATCATCAGAGGAAACGCTGCATCATCAGCTCTCTACCCAGTAATCAACGTCACAACCACAGAGGCTGACACACACACATTATTCAGGGGGGGTTGATGTGTGTGTAGACTAAACTGTTCAAGATGTACAACCCCCCACACATTTCATTGTTTAAAGATAAGTTTCAAACATGGAAAGAGCTGGGCCAAATGGTCCAAGAAGGGGAAGCAGCCACAGATTGGGTTGCAACATCAGTGAACACGTGGGCAAGTGAAGAGACTGGCCTGACTAAACACAGTTTGTTCTGGACAGTCTCCCTGTTTGCTGGAATACATCTCCAGCAGCAAAAATGAGAGGAGATTTATGCCCTGACCGAAGATGAGGAACAAATGTTGACAGCTGTGCCTGAAAAGCTATGGTCAACAGGACCAACCGATGTAGGTTTGATTAAGGGAGCATTACCAGTTCAAATAAGGCCAAAAACTGAGCACAGACCATGTATTCGCTAATACCCGCTAAAACCTGATGCCTTAGAGGGAATAACTGCAGGAGTTAGAACCCGTTGTGACGGTTCACCATGTAACACCCCTATCTTTCCAGTCAAAAAGCAGGCCCCATGCACTGGATGGCGAGTGGTTCAGGATCTACAAGCTGTAAACAATGCTGTAATTCATAGAGCCCCCACACCCTCCTTTACTCCTTTAGATCAGACGCCACTTAGTTTTCAGTAATTGACATCAGTAATGCATTTTTCTCTATACCAGTAGGGTGACCACCTGCTAGTAAGCCCAAGGGGGGACAAGGGGTAGGTTTCTGAGGGACAACGTGGGACACTGCCTGGCGCAGCAGGGCCCCCACCCCACGGGCAGACTCACTGATACTGGTTTACCCATTTCTAGCACATACCACCTTACATTATGTATTAATTATGCCCTATGCCTCTGAACATGTGTAATTGCTGATGTAAGCTCATGAACAAGCCAACCAATGTGTATTTTTTTCTAAATAAAGATTCATAATATTTTGAACATTCAATAAATTAACAGATGCACTTCCACTTAAGTTTTACTTTAGCCATTTAATTTTGTTTTTCATTACAATGTATTCACTTTAAATACATTATAATATAAAATTATAGGACTAACAGGAACAGTTTAAACAAAAGAGTCCTGCCAGTCTTCCTTGTACCCACCATGTCTTCCTAACTGATGGTGGGGGGGGCCTCAGACTGCTCAGACTCGGGCTCTTTCTCCATTTTTCGAATTGGAAAGCGCATTTCTGAAAGTTATTTCCCAGTGTCTGGTCTGCACGTGCGTGCGCTGTCATGACGACAACGAATCGGAGGGATTTTAACTATTTGTCTGATTTAAAGTCATATTCTGTACATTCTGGCTGATAGTGACGTTTAGAAGTCAGAGAGACTAAATCAGATCAGATCACTGATCATCTCCAGTCTGTTAATTAAAATCAGCAACAGATCTCATGTAGAGCACTTTGAAAGCTACTCTGTCATAATTAAAACAACTGGAGACTGTGTACAAGCTGATATGTGGCTCTGATTATATTTTATTAAATCGGAATCGCACCACAGTGTCACTTCCTGTCCAGCCTGAAGGCGGCTGGAAACTGTCCGACTTTACCGCAGCTTTTTGTCCCCGCCGCCCCCGCTGCTGCCGCCTGCTCTCGTCCACTTTACAGGCGAGGCGCAGTTCATCTCCAACGAGCCTGTTGTTCGTTTGGCCGCCTGGGGTTCCAAGATATAGAGTGACCAACTCTTTTTTGAGCAAGCATTGATTATGCGTGACACGGTCTCAATTTGCGGGACGTACAAATTGGGCTTCAAACGCTGTGCGCGAACGCGCTACGCGGGACGGGGTGGTCGCCCTATATACCAGTGGATAAAAATAGTCAATATTGGTTTGGTTTTATATTTGAAGGAAAGCGTTACACTTTCACACGTTTACCCCAGGGGTAAATTGTGAAAGCCCAACAATTTACTCTCAAGTGATGGCAGCTAACATGTCAAAGTTTGAACCCCCAGGCGGAAGTCAGATATTACTATACGTAGATGATATTCTGATAGCTTCTCCTGATAAAGAGACGTGTGAGCAGGACACAATAGCTACCCTCCAGCATCTGGCAGAGGAAGGCCATAAGGTCAGTAAAAATAAACTACAGCTGTGGAGAACAGAAGTAAAGTACTTAGGTCATAACCTCAGAGCAGGAGGAAGGACAGTATTAGAGGAACGAAACACAGCTCTCCTCCAGGCACCAAAACCGGTAACAAAAAAACAGATGAGGTCATTTTTAGGTCTCACAAATTACTGTCGAAGTTGGGTTCCAAAGTATGCAGAGTTAACAAATCCTCTTAATAGACGGATGTATGAAGAAACATTAAAAATGACGTTCTGTCTGCTCAAACAAGTGCTAGTGTCCAGTACCAGAGGTGGGTAGTAACGAGGTACATTTACTCCGTTACATTTACTTGAGTAAGTTTTTGAAAAAATTGTACTTCTAGGAGTAGTTTTAAATCACTGTACTTGTACTTGAGTAGATTAGTGAAGAAGCTGTACTCTTACTCCGCTACATCAGGCTACAATGAGCTCCTTACTTTTCTTTTTACCTCTTTGGTATTCTACGTGTCATTGTTTTTACCCCAGCAGCAGAGAGAGAGAGAGAGAGAGAGAGAGAGAGAGAGAGAGTCTTCCGCTGAAGGCTCTACCACGGACTGTGTTTAACCAATCAAACGGCGTTGTGCAGTCACGTGACCATACTCGATCTCAGCGGGCGGGACAGGTTAGCTTTACAGTCGTAGCAAAACAAAGATGTCAGAATCAACCATCGCCAAGGCAACGCAGACCAGGAGGACCCCCCCGGTCTCATAGTGAAACCATGGTTACCTTTTTAGTTAAAGTGGTAACAGCAGCTACACTGTGCTGCGTTTAGTGTCGACCAAAACAATCGGACATGTGAGCGTCAACAACTCAACATCTAACCTGAGGAGACGTAGCGGTAGTTTTAGTTGTTGCTGTGGAGAGGTGGATGTTTGGAACATTTCCTATATATATATATATATATATATATATATATATATATATATATATAAAAAATTTGATGTTTAAGTCTCTTCACTTAAGTTGTTTTGTAATTAATAAATTAATTTTAATTTATTTTATTGATTGATGAACTATAATTTGCCTAAAGATGATTATTTTGTATTTTTGTCTGTCTGGTTGATGCTTGTGTTAAGAAATAAATCAGACGTTACTCAACAGTTACTCACTACTTGAGTAGTTTTTTTATCAAGTATTTTTTTTTTTATTCTTACTCAAGTAGTTATTTGGATGACTACTTTTACTTGAGTCATATTATTGTGAAGTAACAGTACTTTTACTTGAGTACAATTTTTGACTACTCGACCTACCTCTGTCCAGTACTACGCTCGCATTACCTAATTATCAAAAAGATTTTGTTCAAACTAGACTGTAAAGGACATTTTATGACATCCGTCCTACTGCAGAGACATGGTGATGAAGTCAAACCTGTTGCATATTTCTCATCTAAGTCAGATAGTGTGGCCTGTGCACTGCCTCATTGGGCCAGAGCAGTGGTAGCTGCCTAGAGTGTTATTTCACTCTCTCACACTAAGAGTGCCACATGCAGTGTCTGCACTGCTGCTACAGACAAACATGGCATCTTTGTCCCCCGCCAGACACTTAGCATGCACGGCTACTTTATTGTCACAACCACATCTCACTATAGAGCGGTGCACTACATTAAACCCAGCCTCACTACTACCAACATATGATGATGGGGAGCAACATGGCTGTCAGGAAATGGCAGAACAAACAGCTAAAAGTAGAGCAGATTTGAAAGATCAGCCACTGGCCGAAGGGGAAGTGGTTTATGTCGATGGTTCCTCTAAAAAAAACTAAAACTAAAACAGGATATGCAGTAGTCACACAAGACAAAGTATTAAAAGCAGAAGCCTTGCCATCAAGTTTCTCTGCTGCACAAGCTGCAGAACTAGTTAATGAGGGGAATCAATATGCTTTAGCTACTGTTCATGTTTGTGCTCAACGTTGGAAAACCCGAGGCATGGTTCCCTCAACTGGAACACCAGTAACTCATGGCCGCTTATTGACAGAGTTGCTTGAGGCAGTGCAGCTACCAGAACATCACACGCAGGGCAGGGACTCGGTGTCCTTGGTAGAGGATGGATACCCGACCCGAGCCCGACGGGACCCGGTACCCGACCCGTACCCGACCCGAAACCCGCCCGACGGGACCCGACGGGTCGGGCCGGGTTCGACAGATTTTTAGAAAGGATGCTCGGGTTCGGTCGGGCTCGGTCACATCAGCGATAAGGCATTGAACATTTAGAATTTAAAACAGCTGATCATGTAGGTAACCAATGGGCCTGTTTCACCTGATGCAAATGTTGGTTTTGGATTAAAATAAATGTCAAATATTACCCCAACATCCGTCTTCCTGTGTGCTGTGACAACGAGACGATGCGTATTAAGCTCCATGTGGCAGCGCAACGATGGAAGATGTTAAAAAGAAGTTGGCCGCAGGAGATTTTAAAACTATTGAAGACGAAGGAAAGTCAGCTGTGCATTGATGCGCTCATCTGTTGACATTTCCCAATGCCTTCCTACATGCTTAATAAAAGCTTTCACACAAACAAATGTACATGTGTCATTAGTATGAGAAACAAATGCGATTTTTAACTGTCGGGCTCGGACAGAAAAAAAATCCGGCCCGATCCGCACTCTGGTCCTTAGGGAATGCATTGGCAGATAAAATGGCTGAACAGGCAGCAGAAGGCCCCATTCAGACGTTACAGCTACAAGATCAGACCGGGATGGATGATCACATATTAAAACAACAAAGTCCACATTAAATAAGGACGTGTGGATGAGACATGGTGTAAAGCTACAACAAAACCTCTATAGAGGACCAGAAGATAAACCTGTCCTACCAAACAATGTCTACACATGGGCGGCTGTATGGACGAGTGGTAGGACAGGGACACCAACACTTTACTACATATGGTTATAATATTCAAACATTCTGTAGAGCATGTGTGACGTGTGCCA
>CM049374.1:35420800-35475800 GCA_026937815.1 Etheostoma perlongum | reverse complement strand
ACATGGAGTCTGGTGGAGATATGCTGCTCTATACACGCTAAAAGTAGTGATTATTTACATGGAGTCTGGTGGGTTTGGTGATGGTGATTTCTGTTTCATGTTAAACTAAAAGGATCTTCCTCTTTAACTAAAAGGTCTATCTCTGTAGGGATCCATCCCATAATGTTGTCACCCACTAAGAATAATAATCTGAGTCTGTCAGCGGCAACAACACCATCTAGTGGACGGTGACTGATGCTGAACATCTGTCCTGTAGGGTACCATTACAGACCGGTTCCCGGTCCAGGTTGTAAATTATCGCCTTTTAATGGGCACACCTCAGCTTATGTGAGACTCTAGGTGACCATTTACTTACATACCAGATTCTTTCCCTTCCCATACAGAAATAAAGAGAAAGAGAAAAGTAAAATGACTGACATGGAAAACTACCTCTGCTCGTTTATTCCAGCGATTCTAGCGCCGAGGGTGCTGTTAGCTTCCACAAATGACGCCTTCATGCTAACCACGGGCCATTGTTCTCTGCATGAGTGAGAGCAATCACACTTCCATCTCAGTGGTTTAGAGCTCACACAGATCCACTCATCAACAGCACGGCGCTACAGAGACACCTCGAAGAGACAGAAAGACAACAATGGAGCGGCGGACGGGGGGGACACGTCTGTACGGGGACTTGAACCTGTGACCATCCGGTTCCCTGCCCAAAACCCTACAGACTGCAGCTGCCCCAATGCATGCAAATAGAGCAGAATATTTTATTTTCAAATGCTTTCTGTAGCTTTAAAGTGGTCTCAGAACAGGAGACAATGGTATCATCAGCATACAGGACGCTGTAGAGTCCTCTGGTGGACAGACTATGCAACGCCATCACTAACGGGGACGTTGCAGAGCGTCCTCTGGTGGACAGACTATGCAACGCCATCACTAACGGGGACGCTGTAGAGCGTCCTCTGGTGGACAGACTATGCAACGCCATCACTAAAGGGACGTTGTAGAGCGTCCTCTGGTGGACAGACTATGCAACGCCATCACTAAAGGGACGTTATAGAGTGTCCTCTGGTGGACAGACTATGCAACGCCATCACTAACAGGGACGCTTTAGAGCGTCCTCTGGTGGACAGACTATGCAACGCCATCACTAACAGGGACGTTATAGAGTGTCCTCTGGTGGACAGACTATGCAACGCCATCACTAACAGGGACGCTGTAGAGCGTCCTCTGGTGGACAGACTATGCAATGCCATCACTAACGGGGACGTTGTAGAGCGTCCTCTGGTGGACAGACTATGCAAGGCCATCACTAACAGGGGCGTTGTAGAGCGTCCTCTGGTGGACAGACTATGCAACGTCATCACTAACAGGGACGTTGTAGAGTGTCCTTTGGTGGACAGACTATGCAACGCCATCACTAACAGGGACGCTTTAGAGCGTCCTCTGGTGGACAGACTATGCAACGCCATCACTAACGGGGACGCTGTAGAGCGTCCTCTGGTGGACAGACTATGCAATGCCATCACTAACGGGGACGTTGTAGAGCGTCCTCTGGTGGACAGACTATGCAAGGCCATCACTAACAGGGACGTTGTAGAGCGTCCTCTGGTGGACAGACTATGCAACGCCATCACTAACAGGGACGTTGTAGAGCGTCCTCTGGTGGACAGACTATGCAACGCCATCACTAACAGGGGCGTTGCAGAGCGTCCTCTGGTGGACAGACAACGCCATCACTAACAGGGACGTTGTAGAGCGTCCCTCTGGTGGACAGACTATGCAACGCCATCACTAACAGGGACGTTGCAGAGCGTCCTCTGGTGGACAGACAACGCCATCACTAACAGGGACGTTGTAGAGCGTCCTCTGGTGGACAGACGCCATCACTAACAGGGACGTTGTAGAGCGTCCTCTGGTGGACAGACGCCATCACTAACAGGGGCGTTGTAGAGCGTCCTCTGGTGGACAGACAACACCATCACTAACAGGGACGTTGTAGAGCGCCCTCTGGTGGACAGACGCTATCACTAACAGGGACGTTGTAGAGCGCCCTCTGGTTGACAGACGCCATCACTAACAGGGACGTTGAGGACCACAGCGTCCAGCGGCATGCCGTTCCATCCGGTCTGCGTTTAGTTGGACCATCATTTATTTTCCAACAGGACCATGACCCCCAACACCCCTCCAGACTCTGTAAGGGGTATTTGACCCAGAAGGAGAGTGATGGAGTGCTGCACCTCCACAGTCCACGGACCTGAAGCCAGTCCAGATGGTCTGGGGACACCTGGACCGCAGAGTGAAGGCAAAGGTCCGACAGGTGCTGAGCATTCTGGGAACTCCTTCAAGACTGTTGGGAAACCATTTCAGGTGAAGACCTCATGAAGTTCATCAGGAGAATACCACGAGTCAGTAAATGGGGGGGTACTCTGAAGAAACTAGAATATAAGTCATGTTTTCAGGTGTTTCTACTTTGTTGTTAAGTCCATAACTCCACATGTGTTCATTCATAGTTCTGATGCCTTCAGTGATCATCTACCATGGAAACAGTCATGAAGATGAAGGAACTCATTGGAGGAGAAGGTGGTCCAATATATTAAAAAATAAAATAAATCATCCATTATAAATAATCGCATCCAGATAGTTTTAACCATCCATCCATCTCTCTCTCGCTCATCATCTCTCTCTCTCTCTATCCATCCATCTCTATCCATCCATCCATCCATCTCTCTCTCTCTCATCATCATCTCTCTCTCTCTCTATCCATCCATCTCTATCCATCCATCCATCTCTCTCTCTCTCTATCCATCCATCTCTCTATCCATCCATCCATCCATCTCTCTCTCACTCATCATCTCTCTCTCTCTCTATCCATCCATCTCTATCCATCCATCCATCCATCTCTCTCTCTCACTCATCATCTCTCTCTCTATCCATCCATCTCTCTATCCATCCATCCATCCATCTCTCTCTCTCGCTCATCATCTCTCTCTCTCTCTATCCATCCATCTCTATCCATCCATCCATCCATCTCTCTCTCGCTCATCATCTCTCTCTCTCTCTATCCATCCATCTCTCTATCCATCCATCCATCCATCTCTCTCTCTCACTCATCATCTCTCTCTCTCTATCCATCCATCTCTCTATCCATCCATCCATCCATCTCTCTCTCACTCATCATCTCTCTCTCTATCCATCCATCTCTCTATCCATCCATCCATCCATCTCTCTCTCACTCATCATCATCTCTCTCTCACTCTCTATCCATCCATCTCTATCCATCCATCCATCCATCTCTCTCTCGCTCATCATCTCTCTCTATCCATCCATCTCTATCCATCCATCCATCCATCTCTCTCTCTCATCATCATCTCTCTCTCTCACTCTCTATCCATCCATCTCTCTTTCTATCTATCTATCTATCCATCCATCCATCCATCCCTCTCTCTCTCTCCATCCCTCTCTCTCTCTATCCATCTCTATCATCTCTCTCTATCCATCCATCCATCCATCCATCCATCTCTCTCTCTCTCACTCATCATCTCTACTTTAGAAGACGGACTCTTCTTTTTCTTTCTTTCTTTCCTTCTTTCTTTCTTTTCTATCTGTCCTCCCGTTGTTAGCAGCTCCATGGCTGCAGACATTATAAAGGCCGTGTGCAGTGGAGGGAGAGCTCTGAGAGACGAGGGGACGGGGGGAGGAGGAGACATTTCTGTCTCTCTTGGTTTCCGTCTTCATTATCTCAGAGATGATCTCTCCATCTCCCGTCCTCCGTCTTTCTTCCTCGTGTTCGCTGCTCTGTCGTTCCCTGCAGTGTTTCTGTGTGCAGTGTGTGTGTGTGTGTGTGTGTGTGTGTGTGTGTGTGTCTGTGTGTGTTTCTATGTGTGTTGTGTGTGTGTGTTGTTTGTTTGTGTGTGTGTGTCTGTCTGTGTGTGTTTGTGTCTGTGTGTGTGTCTATGTGTGTTTGTGTGTGTTTGTTTGTGTGTGTGTGTGTCTGTGTGTGTGTGTTTTGTGTCTGTGTGTGTGTCTATGTGTGTTTGTGTGTGTTTGTCTGTGTGTGTTTCTGTGTGTCTGTCTGTGTGTGTATCTGTGTGTGTCTGTCTGTGTGTGTATCTGTGTGTGTTTCTGTGTGTGTCTGTCTGTGTGTGTGTTTCTGTGTGTGTGTCTGTCTGTGTGTTCTCCTCTTCTTCATCTGTGTCATTAGCAGCGGTGTTATCAGCGTGCAGGACCGAGGAGAGCAGCCTAAAACAACAGCTGCTGAACACTAAGACACACACACACACACACACACACACACACACACACACACACACACACACACACACACACACACACACACACACACACTGTAACTGCTATAAAAGTGAAAGAAAACTCCCAGAATGCAAAGATCTCTCTCTCTCTCTCTCTCTCTTTTCTCCTCCCTTCCTCCTCCCTCCCTCCCTCCAGGTGTACAGGAGGACAGAAACCAGATTTCTAAAAAGCTTTATATCTGGACAGAGAGGCTTTTATTCTGAAGGTCAACATTCAGAATCCTGTAACTTATTAAATACCCGCTTCATGTGAGAGTTTCTCAAGGACGTTACGACGTCGGGTAAATGCCCCGCACGGGTCAATTATCTGGAGTTAACCCCCCAGCGGGGGGACGTCTCACTCTGGGACAAAAGGTTACGTCTGTTCATTACTGAGAGGATGGAAGAGAGAGAGACAGAGGGAGGAAATATAAGTACAGGGGAGGAGGGCGGGAGGAGAGAGAGGGGGAAGAGATGGAGGAGAGATGGATGAGAGAGGGGGAGAGAGGGAGGAGTAAGGGAGGAAAGAAAGAGGAGAGAGAGAGAGAGATGGATGAGAGAGGAGGAGAAAGGGGGGAGAGAGGGTGGGGGGTGTTGGGGGTCAAAAGGCCAAAAACGAGACCTCACCTTCCCGGGATGTGGGGGGTTAAAAGGTCAAAACGAGACCTCACCTTCCGTGGGTGTCGGGGGTTAAAAGGTCAAAAGGAGACCTCACCTTCCCGTGGGTGCCGGGGGTTAAAAGGTCAAAACGAGACCTCACCTTCCCGTGGGTGCCGGGGGTTAAAAGGTCAAAACGAGACCTCTTCTTCCTGTGGGTGCCGGGGGTTAAAAGGTCAAAACGAGACCTCACCTTCCCGTGGGTGCCGGGGGTTAAAAGGTCAAAACGAGACCTCACCTTCCCATGGGTGCCGGGGTTAAAAAGGTCAAAACGAGACCTCACCTTCCCATGGGTGTCGGGGTTAAAAGGTCAAAACGAGACCTCACCTTCCCATCTTCTTCCCTGGGTGCCGGGGGTTAAAAGGTCAAAACGAGACCTCACCTTCCCATGGGTGCCGGGGGTTAAAAGGTCAAAACGAGACCTCACCTTCCCATGGGTGTCGGGGGTTAAAAGGTCAAACCGAGACCTCACCTTCCCGTGGGTGTCGGGGGTTAAAAGGTCAAAACGAGACCTCACCTTCCCGGTGTGCCGGGGGTTAAAAGGTCAAACGAGACCTCAACTTCCCGTGGATGTCGGGGTTAAAGGTCAAAACGAGACCTCACCTTCCCGTGGGTGTCGGGGGTTAAAAGGTCAAAACGAGACCTCACCTTCCCCCCCGTGGGTGTCGGGGTTAAAAAGGTCAAAACGAGACCTCACCTTCCGTGGGTGTCGGGGTTAAAAGGTCAAAACGAGACCTCAACTTCCCGTGGGTGTCCGGGCTCAAAAGGTCAAAACGAGACCTCACCTTCCCGTGGATGTCCGGGGTCAAAAGGTCAAAACGAGACCTCACCTTCCCGTGGATGTCCGGGGTCAAAAGGTCAAAACGAGACCTCACCTTCCCGTGGGTGTCCGGGGTCAAAAGGTCATTGATTTTCCATTTTGACGGAAGACAACGCGAGGGTAATAGAAACGAGCTGTGTTCCCTGTTGAGCAGTGGTTAATATTTACTCCAGTCAGGTAGGAGGAGCCGCCCCCCCAGCAGCGCCCCCAATCAGAAGTCCTCTCTAACCCAGGAACAGCAGAGGAAGTCCCGGAAGCTGCCAGCCAATCACAGCTGCTAAATGGGTTTTGGAGTCGCATCAGGACCTGGAAGACGTGTCTGATCGCTGCCCGGCTTCTCTTCTCAGGCCGCTTTGATCTTCTTCTGCAGAAAGGAGCCTGCAGCGGGCCTTCACTTCCACCTGGAAGGAAATGAAAGGAAACACGAGGGCGAAGCTTCACTGACTCGGCAGTTTGGTCGGAGGAATATAGGTCGGGCCGAGAGTTGGTGCCGTATCCAAAAATAGAGTTTACAGTCCCAGAAAGTGAGAAGCATCCACTCTCAGTCTGGTTCAGAGGGAGGGGGTGCTTTTTATCAACCTTTATAAGTCAGGGTGAAACTGACAATAATATCCGTTATTAAAACGCAAAGCCGTTTCTCCCCGGGAGCTCAAAGTGTTTCTTCTCTCCAGATCTCTTTTTAGAAAATATTAAAAACACATTTTATTTTCAGTTAGCCCCAGACCGGCCGGATGTGTTTATTAAGAAGCATGAATGGGATCAGCTGTTACTCTGAGTTACAGCCGTGTTCCTCCAACAGAGGACGTGAGGACAACATGAGGACAACATGAGGACAACATGAGGACAACATGAGGGCAACATGAGGGCAACATGAGGACAACATGGGGACAACATGGGGACACCGTGAGGGCAAGAGGACAACATGACAACATGAGGACAAAATGAGGGCAACAAGAGGACAACATGAGAACAACATGGGGACAACATAAGGGTGACATGAGGGGAACATGACAACATGAGGACAAAGTGAGGACACCATGAGGGCAACATGAGGACAACATGAAGACAACATGAGGGCAACATGAAGACAACATGAAGACAACATGAGGACAACATGAAGACAACATGAAGACAACATGAAGACAACATGAGGACAACATGAAGACAACATGAAGACAACATGAAGACAACATGAGGGCAACAAGAGAGCAACATGGGGACAACATGGGGACAACATGAAGACAACATGAAGACAACATGAGGGCAACATGAGGGCAACATGAAGACAACATGAAGACAACATGAGGGCAACATGAAGACAACATGAAGACAACATGAAGACAACATGAAGACAACATGACGGCAACATGAGGGCAACATGAAGACAACATGAGGACAACATGAAGGCAACATGAGGGCAACATGAGGGCAACATGAAGACAACATGAAGACAACATGACGGCAACATGAAGACAACATGAAGACAACATGAAGACAACATGAGGGCAACATGAGGACAACATGAAGACAACATTAAGACAACATGAGGGCAACATGAAGACAACATGAGGGCAACATGAAGACAACATGAGGGCAACATGAGGACAACATGAAGACAACATGAAGACAACATGAAGACAACATGAGGGCAACATGAGGACAACATGAAGACAACATTAAGACAACATGAGGGCAACATGAAGACAACATGAGGGCAACATGAAGACAACATGAAGACAACATGAAGACAACATGAAGACAACATGAGGGCAACATGAGGACAACATGAAGACAACATGAAGACAACATGAAGACAACATGAAGACAACATGAGGGCAACATGAAGTCAACATGAGGGCAACATGAAGACAACATGAAGACAACATGAGGGCAACATGAGGACATGATGAGGACAACATGAGGGCAACATGAGGACATGATGAGGACAACATGAAGACAACATGAAGACAACATGAAGACAACATGAAGACAACATGAGGGCAACATGAGGGCAACGTGAAGACAACATGAAGACAACATGAAGACAACATGAAGACAACATGAGGGTTAAAAAAACAATCTTGTGTTTGAGATTGTCTACAGTGTCCTCCACAAGAATGTTGCAGAACGTTTTGAGGGTAAATGGGTCAGATAAGGAGGAGAACCGTTGGGGGACGGGGGACAGGGGTTCTTCCCCCGGTGATAGGACAGTCACAGCTGCTCCGTTACGCCCCTGATGGTCTTTAATGGCCTAGTTGGCTCTACAGACGCATCAGGGCTTCACCTCTGGGGGCAGTCTCAGCGATGTTCTCAGCGCCCAGACTTCTGAATGAATGATGAAGTTCTCTCATTATTAATGATGATTCTCTCTAGAGATTCCAGATGTTTTGTTAGAAATTAACTGATATTTCGAATGCTTTCGACCAAAAACAGACAATTCTCCAATCTCGCTTTTATCTAAACCATATCACAAAAAATAAGGGTTTCTACATGTAATAACCCCAAAATAACACGGCGGATTGACTCCATGCATCGAGCTCCAGAGTCCAGTACAACAACCACAGAAGATCTCTACTTCCTCTGACCTTTAGGTGTTTTATAAAAAATAAATAAAAATTGCATTTAAAAGAAATAAATCCCGTTTATCCTTCATTTAATATGAGTCTAAATAATTCAGAATTTCTGTTTTTTTTTTTAACTTAATAACTAGGTATAATTGCCTATAAATTAGGTTTATTGACCAGGAATTCCAAAAATGGAGTAAATATAAAACTGGTAATAAGTTGCTGTTGATACATGGAAGTGAAAAGAAACGTTAAATGTCAAAAAAGAGCCAAAAATATTGGAAAATAGGGTTGAAAATGTCAAAAAGACAAACATTAATTATCATTAGATTAGATAGATATTTTGGGCAATTTTCAAAGTGCAATTTAATAATTCATGTGTAATTTATTGTATAATACTGGTATATATATATATATATATATATATATATATATATATATATATAAATTTTAGGGTGGAAACATCTTTCTTAATGTGGAAAGCACAGCCTCAGGAGGACGAGGGCAGTTAAACTCGGCTCCTGCCCTCTGGGGTTATTATGCAGCCGTTTCTATTTCATTCCAAATATAAACGCATGAACAGGGATCGGGATCCACATCAGGGACCTGGGACTACAGGGTTACCTGGTCCTCAGATCTCTGCAGGGTCCGTCCTCTGTCTCTGTGTCGGGCTCTAACCTGCGGCTGATTTCTGAGGACTGTGGTTGCTATGGTTACGTGCAGGGTAAATCCAGGGTTACATTAGGACTCTAAGTAATCGTCCACGGCAACGCCGCTCTCGGCCGGGGTTGGTAGACATGCCCCCCCTTACATCCTGGATTCATCCTGGATTCATGTGTGATCCTATCCTCTATGGATGGATCTAAAACGTGGATCAGTGTCCCCCAACACCCACAAGCAATGTGAGAATAAAAACCAGGTTAATAAAACCAGGTTAATTAAAACCAGTTTAATTAAAACCAGGTTAATTAAAAACCAGGTTAATTAAAACCAGGTTAATTAAAACCAGGTTAATAAACACAATTCCCTTACTGGAAAATGTGACATTTCTTTGAGGGAGGACCCCTAAAGGCCAGTATTTGTTTTTGCAGGAGACAGAGGTTAGAGCTCGGAGGAGAGAGGTTAGAGCTCGGAGGAGAGAGGTTAGAGCTCGGAGGAGAGAGGTTAGAGCTCGGAGGAGAGAGAGACAGAGGTTAGAGCTCGGAGGAGAGAGGTTAGAGCTCGGAGGAGAGAGAGACAGAGGTTAGAGCTCGGAGGAGAGAGGTTAGAGCTCGGAGGAGAGAGAGACAGAGGTTAGAGCTCGGATGAGAGAGGTTAGAGCTCTGAGGAGAGAGGTTAGAGCTCGGAGGAGAGAGGTTAGAGCTCGGAGGAGAGAGAGACAGAGGTTAGAGCTCGGAGGAGAGAGGTTAGAGCTCGGAGGAGAGAGAGACAGAGGTTAGAGCTCGGAGGAGAGAGAGACAGAGGTTAGAGCTCGGAGGAGAGAGGTTAGAGCTCGGAGGAGAGAGGTTAGAGCTCGGGAGAGAGGTTAGAGCTCGGAGGAGAGAGAGACAGAGGTTAGAGCTCGGAGGAGAGAGGTTAGAGCTCGGAGGAGAGAGGTTAGAGCTGGAGGAGAGGTTAGAGCCGGAGGAGCTCCTTCAGTCCTTTCTCTCTCTCTCTCTATATCATCACACACACACACACACACACACACACACACACACACTCTCTCTCCTGCCCCCCCCCCTGTCTGCAGCTCTCCATTCATGCTGTGAACTCCATCTTATTTCAACAAAAACAGGTTAAGATTCGGAAGGGACTTTATTTCTGCATTAGAACTTTACTTTAATGAACCTCTCTCTGAACGCAGCTCTCTGAACGAAGCTCTCTGAACGCAGCCTCTGAACGAAGCTTCTCTGAACGTAGCTCTCTGAACGAAGCTCTCTGAACGAGCTCTCTGAACGAGCTCTCTGAACATGAAACACACTAGGCTGAACATTTGTTGAGTTTCAGAATGACGACGACAGACAACAGATGTTTCACCGTCACATTTCCCCAAATGACTAGAGATGAACAAATAGGAGCAGCTGGAAATGGAGAGATGTCTCCAGGGAATCGTTGGTTTTATTGGTGTGTGTCGGTATCTGTGTGTGTGTCTGTATATGTGTGTGTGTGTGTGTGTGTGTCTCTGTATGTGTGTATGTATCTGTCTGTGTGTCTGTATCTCTGTGAGTCTTTGTGTGTGTCTGTATATGTGTGTGTGTCTCTGTGTGTCTGTATCTCTGTGTGTGTCTGTGTTTCTGGGTGTGTGTGTCTGTATATGTGTGTGTGTTTCTGGGTGTGTGTGTCTGTATATGTGTGTGTGTTTCTGGGTGTGTGTGTCTGTATATGTGTGTGTGTTTCTGTGTATGTGTGTGTCGGTATATGTGTGTGTGTGTGTCTGTGTGTGTGTGTCTGTTGCCATTTTGTTGTGAAATGACTTGAGAAAATAGTGCCAATAGATGCTGCAATTAGGGGTGTGTGTGTGTGTGTATGTCTTTGTTTGTGTGTATTTCTGACTGTATTTTTGTGTGTGTCTGTATGTGTGTCTGTGTGTGTCTGTGTGTTTGTGTGTATGTGTGTGTGTGTGTGTGTGTGTGTCTGTGTCTGTGTGTCTGTATGTGTGTATGTGTGTCTGTGTGTTTGTGTGTATGTGTGTGTGTGTGTGTGTGTGTCTGTGTCTGTGTGTGTCTGTGTGTGTGTGTGTTTGTGTGTTTGTGTGTATGTGTGTGTGTGTGTGTCTGTGTGTGTCTGTGTGTCTGTGTGTGTCTGTGTGTGTCTGTGTGTGTGTGTGTGTGTGTGTGTGTGTGTGTCTGTGTGTCTGTGTGTGTCTGTGTGTGTCTGTGTGTGTCTGTGTGTTTGTGTGTGTGTGTGTGTGTGTGTGTCTGTGTGACTTTTGCCCCACTTTTCTAAGTTAGGGTGAGACATGGAGCAAATAGCAGCTGTAAATGTAAACCCCCTCCCCCCCCGCAGGAGGACTACCGAGAGACTACATAAGGAGTGTGTGGGTCCAGCAGCGCAGTGCCGGGCTCCTACCTGAACAGGCGCAGGATGTTGGCCACCATGATGGACACGGAGGCTGCGGGAGGCCCCCACCACCCCACCACCTTCTCGGCTTCACGAACACCGGCGGCGGCCCCTGTTGGTGCAGCGCACGTCCGACGTGTCCTTCTGGATCAGCGCCTGCACGAACGTCAGCGACTGCTCCAGCGCTGCACGTGTCCGCGAGCACGTGTCCAGGATCCGCGCGCCCCAGCGCCACGTTGGGCAGCAGGTCCCGCCGCCGTTGATCTGGTCCAGGGCGCACATCATGGCCTCCAGCCGGTGGATGCCGCTTCTCCTTCTTGATGTCCCCGCACGGAATCCCTGGGACCCCCGGGCACAGGAACAGCAGCCCCCTAGCGGCCACGCCGCCTCCACGCGGATGGAGTGCGGGCGCCAGAAATCTCCTGAGAGAGCCGGACACCCCAGGAAAACACAGGAGCGCTAACACCCGGAGGGTACAACCCGGGTTAGTCTGCGCTGGGGGTCAGAGCGGTCCCTATGAGGGGTAACACCGGAGGGTACAACCCGGCGGTCTGCGCTGGGGGTCAGAGCGGTCCCCATGAGGGTAACACCGGAGGGTACAACCCGGTTAGTTCAGTCCGGTCCCCATGATCGATCCCAAAATAAAACTCTTTAATCCGAAACGAGAACCCCGCAAGCTGCAAAAACCACTTCAGGATAGTTTCACGCATCCAGACCAGCCGAGGGCATAATCCAGCAGCGAAACCCTGCCATGGAAAGACCAGGTCCCAGGTCCCAGACTGTAATCCCGCAGGTGCAGATCTCTCCAATCCCACGCGCACGCACAGAAACCGAAACGCCGAACCTCCGCGAGCTGCAGAAAGCCCCCACTTCTCAGGATAGTTTCACTAATCCAGACCAGCCGAGTGGATCCCCTGTCCGTTATCCAGCAGAGACCCACCACCGACCCCCCCCCAGAGAGACTGTAATCCCGCAGGTGAAGCCTTTAAATGCACCCAGCCATCCAGAGCGACGGAGTCCCCCGCCATCAGCTGTCTCCCCTGCAGGGACGAGGACACTCGGAGCGCTGATGCTTGTTGCTCGTCCAACACACACTCCGGGTTTAGATTCCGGTTTTAAGACCGGATGAAACGGGATTTGTTGCGTGGAAGGAGGACCCGATGCGCCCCTGTCGGTACTCCGTGTGTGCAGCCCCGTGATGTCATAGCTGCTTAAACATTATAAAGAGAATTTACAGAAATCTCAGGCAGCCTGCCCGTGCACGAGACAACTTTGCTGAGAGCCGAGTCCGCATCCCGCATCCTGCCCGTCCAGACCCGGGTGCAAGGTCCAGGTTCCGTCCGGGAACCGACGCTGCGCACAAGTGTCGATGTGTTCACGAGCTCCGCGCTCCAACTGACTGAGACACGAGAAAGGGAGCGAGATACTCTCTCTCTCCCCCCCTCTCACACACACACACACACACACACAGTACATACATACACACACAGTACACACACACACACACACACACACACACACACACACACAGTACACAGTACATACACACACACACACACACACACAGTACATACACACACACACACACACACATGTACACACAGTACATACATACACACACACACACACACACACACACAGTACATACACACATACACACACACAAACACACACACACACACACACACACACAGTACATACATACACACACACACACACACACACACACACACACACACATACACAGTACATACACACACACACACAGAGACACACACACACAGTTGGTGAGAGCATGACTGTAACTAATGTATTTCAATGGGAGGTTTCTGTCGTATAACAGCACGATGATGGGGGAGTAGTATGAAAAGATGGAAACCTGTAAGGAGGTTGGTCGGGTACTTCCATTCAGTACTTCCATTCACAGTACTTCCATTCACAGTACTTCCATTCACAGTACTTCCATTCACAGTACTTCTATTCAAAGTACTTCCATTCACAGTACTTCCATTCACAGTACAGTAAAGGTACTAAAGGTACATCCATTCACAGTACTTGAATGGATGTACCTTTAGTACCTTTACTGTGAAAAGATTCCATTCACAGGAACTTCCCCGCTACCGTTACAGGAAGTTACTCTAGATTATACATCAAGTTTGTTTCAGTGTTTTTACAATTTTTTGTCACTTTTTTTTTCAGCGTTTGAAAAAGAAAGTTCTTGTTGATTTTTTTCAAATTTGTTGACGTTTTTTATTATATTGTATGTATATATTATATGTTTTTCGCCTCTTTTCAGATTTTTTTGTCACTTTTTCAACGTTAGAAAAACAAGTTTGATTATTTTTTTCTGCATTTTTGTAACTCACAGTAAGTTACTGTAGATTTTATGTTAATTTTTTGTTGTTTTTCAGATATTTTTGTCACCTTTTCAGCGTTTAAAATAAGAACATTTGTAGATTTTTCTTTCAATTTTTTGATGTTTTTTTAATTATGTTTTAGTCATTTTTTTTAATCAATTTTTTTACTTTTTCCAATTTTTGTCACTTTTTCAACATTTAAAAAACAAATGGTTTTGTAGATTTTTTTCCTGCATTGTTGTAACTTACAGGAAGTTACTGTAGATTTCACATTAAGTTTGTTCCAGTGAACTTTCTGCTGAGATATGAGACTTTTATTCTGAAGTCATGCAGCTCGGCGTCATTTGGCGCGGAAATTGGCAAAAAAAAGCCCCCCCCACCCACACATAAACATGCAGACTTTGGCTGATTATGGGATCACATGATCACGTCTTCCACCGCCTGGCGTCTCTGAGGGAGTCACCTACCTCCCGCCGGTCGCCATGGGGAACGGGCCGGGTCCTCCCCAGAAGCTGGAGGAGATGAGACTTCCTGAAACATGGAGGGAAGCATGATGAAGGCCAACGGACTCGTTCTAAATTATATATTTCGTAATATTCATACGAAAACATATGCACAACAAAAAGATTTGATGACGGCTTAATTAGTGGCGGTCGCCATAGAAACAATTATATTTAACCATTTAAAAACATTCATTTATTATGTAAAAACACACAAAACAAATTTCAACATTTTGTATGATAATCGCTCAAAATGAGGGAAGAAAGGAAGGAAGATGGATTTTTGGGGTTTTCCATCATTAAAATAAGCCCCTGGTACCTGGTCCCTGGTACCTGGTACCTGCTAGGTACTTTCTGTTAGTATCACCTTGTGAGTACTGTGAGTACTACAGACCCGTCTGTCGCTTTGTGTCCACTCTGTGACCCATATTTTGCTCATAAAGCATTTTCTTTGGTTCTTTCAGCATTATTATCCTTCAATACATTTATAAATAAATAAATAAATTGGGATTTGTTATGTGTGGAGGGGGGGTGAGACTCTCCCTAGGGGGGTGGGGGGTCTGGGGTATGCCCCCCGGAATTAAAAAAAACAAACACATTAAATGGCACTTTCTGGAGAGTTTTGTGCAAAAAAATGGAGAAATCAAGTCTTACATGATATGTGCAAAACTGTAGGATTAAGAGCCTTTATGTTGTTGTAGTATCAACAGGTATTAGCATGTAGCATGTAGCATTTACATTATTTACATTATTACCTTCTTATGATATAAGAACTGACCCAGACAATGGGCCAAACATAATGAGCCACATGAAGAGACAGGAGCATATGTCAGCGTTAGCTGAGAAGATTTGGGTCTGTGGTACCAGGTCCAGGGTCCCTGGTGTAGGGACCAGGGACCCCCAAAGTTAAATTAATGTTGAGGGATCAACTAAGATCACTGAAACTCTAAAGAATGAGAACCACTGATTTACATAGATTCTAATACTTTAACCTTTGTGCCGAGGCTCAGTAATGGTTGGCCCTCATCCTCAGAAAAGCCCCCAAATAAATCTCACGTTTTTGTTGCTCTTAGCAATATTTATACATCGCCTTATTGCTCTCTTCATATCTGTAGAGTAACTGCTGTCGTAAAACAGGCTCCATAAATTCTTCATATTAATAAATACCATTATATCAACTTAAATCTCTGAAGGCAGCCGGGTCTAAAGATAATAAATGACTATAGAGTACTCATTCTCATACTCCCTGTTGAAGCCATTCTTCATGATTTTGCCGCCTGCACAAAATAAACAAACTGCATTTACTCTGTGACTGTTACCAGCTCAGCCTTCCTCTGCTTTACTCCCAGCTTACTGGGAATTATAGACCAGTGAAAGGTCGCTCATAACTAAGGTCTGAATAAAGAGCCCTTAAAATGTAATTAGGTAGTGGTTACGTGACCAGTTGGCTGACATTCAAGTATATATGCTCTATGTGTAAAATGAAAAACAAGCATAATAAATCAGCAGCACACGTCTGGAGGCAGACGCGGTGTTATCAGACCTGAAGTGTTATCAGATGGCAGGAGGAGCGGCGGGAGTGCTGGCTGGAGCGGCGCCACCTGCGACTTCTTATCTTATCTTCTTCAGATAAATGCTCTCCAAAGCGATCAAACATGGAGTCTGTCTGTACTACCGATCATCTCGGTTCATGCTCTTCACCAGCGCTCCCCAAAGGGAAAGGAGGGAAAGTGAAGTGAATTAGTTTCATTACATCAAGTATCAGCCATGTGTTGAAAAAGATGGAATGAATACCACCCCATTAATTACAACTCCCTACACCTCCCTAACATCGTAACAACTCCCTACAACTCCCTAACATCGTAACAACTCCCTACAACTCCCTAACACCGTAACAACTCCCTACACCTCCCTAACACCGTAACAACTCCCTACAACTCCCTAACACCGTAACAACTCCCTACAACTCCCTAACACCATAACAACTCCCTACAACTCCCAAAAAGACTGCCTACCACTCACTGCCACTCCCTCAAATCTCCCAACAATTCCCTAAAACTCCCAACAACTCCACTAAAACTCGCTACCAATCTCTGCCACTCTTTACAACACCCTACAACTCCCTAAACTCCCAACTCCATAAAAACTCCCTGCCACTTCCTTCAACTCCCTACAACCCCGTACTACTCCCTACAACTTCCTACAACTCCCTACAACTCCCTCAACTCCCTACAACTCCCTACAACTCCTACAACTCCCTCAACTCCCTACAACCCCTACAACTCCCTACAACTCCCTACAACCTGTACTACTCTCTACCACTCTACCACTCCACTACTACTCCCTACAACTCCCTCAACTTCCTACAACTCCCCTACAACTCCCTACAACTTCCCTACAACTCCCTACAACTCCCCTCAACTCCCTACAACTCCTACAACTCCCTACAACTCCCTACAACTCCCTACAACCCCGTACTACTCTCTACCACTCTCTACCACTCCGTGCACTACCCCTACTACTCCCTACAACTCCCTACAACTCCCTACTACTCCCTACAACTCCCTACAACTCCGTACAACCCCTACAACTCCGCACTACTCCCTACCACTCTCTACCACTCCCTACAACTCCCTACAACTCCCTACAACTCCCTACTACTCCCTACAACTCCCTACAACTCCGCATAAACTCCCTACAACCCGTACACTACTCTCTACCACTCCCCTACAACTCCCCTACAACTCCCTACAACTCTCTACAACTCCGTACTACTCCCCTACAACCCCTACTACTCCCTACAACTCCCTACAACTCCCTACCACTCTCTACAACTCCCCTACAACTCCGTACTACTCCCCACCACTCTCTACAACTCCCCTACAACTCCGTACTACTCCCTACCACTCTCTACAACTCCCTACAACTCCCTACAACCCGCACTACCCCTACCACCTCTACTACCCCCACAACTCCCTACAACTCCCTACCACTCCCTACAACCCCTACAACCCCGTACTACTCCCTACAACCCCGTACTACTCCCTACAACTCCCTACAACCCTTACTACCCCTACAACTCCTAAAACTCCTACCACTCCCTACAACTCCGCACTACTCCCTTCCACTCTCTACCACTCCCTACAACTCCCTACAACTCCGTACTACTCCCTACAACTCCGTACTACTCCCTACAACTCCCTACAACTCCCTACTACTCCCTACAACTCCCTACAACTCCCTACAACTCTCTACAACTCTGTACTACTCCCCCTTCCACTCTCTACCACTCCCTACAACCCGTACTACTCCCTTCCACTCTACTACTCCCTACAACCCGTACTACTCCCTACAACTCCTACAACTCCGCATCTACTCCCTACAACTCCCTACAACTCCAGTACTACTCCCTACAACTCCGCATAACTCCCTACAACTCCCTACAACTCCGCATGTACAACTCCCTACAACTCCGTACTACTCCCTACAACTCCCTACAACTCCCTACAACTCCCTACCACTCCCTAAAACTCCCTCAACTCACTACAACTCCCTACAACTCCCTATAACTCCCTACAACTCCCCCTACAACTCCCTACAACTCCCTACAACTCCCTCAACTCCCTACAACTCCCTCAACCCTACAACTCCCCTCAACTCCCTACAACTCCCTCAACTCCCTACAACTCCCTCAACTCCTACCCCCCAACTCCCTACAACTCCCCCTACAACTCCCCACTACTCCCCTACCACCTCCTACCACTCCCTACTCCCGTACAACTCCCCTTACAACTCCCTACAACTCTCTACAACTCCGTACTACTCCCTACAACTCTCTACAACCCCACTCCCTACAACTCCCAACCACTCCCTACAACTCCCTCAACTCCCTACAACTCCCTCAACTCCCTACAACTCCCCAACTACCCCTCAACTCCCTACAACTCCAACCCATACAACTCCCTACAACTCCCTACCACTCTCTACCACTCCCTACAACGCCGTACTACTCCCTACAACTCCCTACAACTCCGTACTACTCCCTACAACTCCGTACTACTCCCTACAACTCCCTACAACCCATTACTACTCCCTACAACTCCGCACCACTCCCCTACAACTCCCTACAACTCCGTACTACTCACTACAACTCCCTATAACTCCCTACAACTCCCTCAACTCCCTATAACTCCCTACAACTCCCTCAACTTCCTACAACTCCCTACAACTCCCTCAACTCCATACAACTCCCTACAACTCCCTACCACTCTCTACCACTCCCTACAACGGCGTACTACTCCCTACAACTCCCTACAACTCCGTACTACTCCCTACAACTCTCTACAACTCCCGTACTACCCCTACCACTCCCTACAACTCCCTACAACTCCATTACTACTCCCTACAACTCCCTACAACTCCCTACAACTCCCTACCACTCTCTACAACTCCCTACAACTCCATTACTACTCCCTACAACTCCCTACAACCCGTACAACTCCCTACAACTCCGTACTACTCCCTACAACTCTACATCTCCGTACTACTCCCTACCACTCCCCCACAACTCCCTACAACCCTCGCACTACCCCTACAACTCCTACAACTCCCCTACCACTCTCTACAACTCCCTACAACTCCGTACTACTCCCTACCACTCTACCACTCCCTCACAACGCCCGCACTACTCCCTACAACTCCCTACAACCCGCACTACTCCCTACAACTCCCTACAACCCCTGCCACAACTCCCTACCACTCTCTACAACTCCCTACAACCCCGCACAACTCCCCACAACGCCCACTACTCCCTACAACTCCCTACAACTCCCTACCACTCTCTACAACTCCCTACAACTCCATTACTACTCCCCACCACCTCTCTACCACTCCCTACAACGCCGTACTACTCCCTACAACTCCCTACAACCCATTACTACTCCCTACAACTCCCTACAACTCCCTACAACTCCCTACCACTCTCTACAACTCCCCTACAACCTCCATACTACCCCTACAACTCCCTACAACTCCCCAGACAACTCCCTACAACTCCATGCTACTCCCTACAACTCTCTACAACTCCATACTACTCCCTACCACTCCCTACAACTCCCTACAACTCCGCATTACTCCCTACAACTCCCTACAACTCCCTACAACTCCCACCACTCTCTACAACTCCCTACAACTCCATTACTACTCCCTACAACTCCCCTACAACTCCGCATACAACTCCCTACAACCCGTACTACTCCCTACCACTCTCTACAACCCCGTACTACTCCCTACAACTCCTACAACTCCCTACAACTCCCTACAACTCCCTACAACTCCGTACTACTCCCCTACTACTCTCTACCACTCCCTACAACTCCGCACTACTCCCATACTACTCCATACAACTCCATACTACTCCATACAACTCCGTACTACTCCATACAACTCCGTACTACTCCATACTACTCCATACTACTCCCTACAACTCTCTACCACTCTCTGCCACTCTTTACAACGCCTGCAACTCCATAATTATAATTATAGATAAAGATTGACAGTTATAATGTGAAGTAAAAAGTCCTGCAGTCATAAGTAGAAAACCATTCTCAGTGTCATGTAGTTAAAGTATCAGCGTAAAAGTACACACAAGTACACATTTCTTTCAAATCCTGTTTTAAAGTATTTGTATGCAAATGTCGTTGCTAGGGAGACAGGAATGGAGGAAGGCTGACAGCTGGCCACAGGTTGAATACTTCCAATAGGGAGTTAGCATGCAGGTACAAAGCAGGTACACAGCAGGTACACAGCAAGTACACAGCAAGTACACAGTAAGTGACATCATGAGCATGGTCACGCTTGGTTAGCGCTGTAGATTAAATATACTTATACATATTAAATATACTTATACATATTAAATATACTTATACATATTGAATATACTGCAGCTCTAACGCTGTGCCCCAGGGGACTCCCCAGGAACGAGAGTCAGTGAGGTTTATCAGCCCGAGTTGTCAACTGGAATCTGGCTTGACAGACGTTATATTATGTTATTATAATATGATTCTGCTGAATAACTTAGACTTTATTGTCATTCAACTGCACATTCACAATATACAGTTGAGAGAGATTACGTTGCAAAGCTCCGAAAAGGAAGAGAAATAGAAGACAAGTAAAAAGAAAAACAGTATAAATATGAGTATGTGCAATATAAAGAATCTGCAAGGCTGAATTTTGGGAAAGAGACTTCAGATACAGTATTAGGGACCACTAAGGTCTATATAAAGAGACTTCAGATACAGTATTAGGGGACCACTAAGGTCTATATAAAGAGACTTCAGATACAGTATTAGGGACCAGGGACCACAGTAAGGTCTATATAAAGAGACTTCAGATCAGTACAGTATTAGGGGACCACTAAGGTCTATATAAAGAGACTTCAGATACAGTATTAGGGACCACTAAGGTCTATATAAAAGATACTTCAGATACAGTATTAGGGACCACTAAGGTCTATATAAAAGATACTTCAGATACAGTATTAGGGACCACTAAGGTCTATATAAAAGAGACTTCAGATCCAGTATTGGGGACCACTAAGGTCTATATAAAAGAGACTTCAGATACAGTATTAGGGGACCACTAAGGTCTATATAAAAGCATCCAAAGAGCACTATGTCATGTGACCTTTAAGGTATGTATTAGGGGACCTGAAGGTGTTATTTTACCACCCAATCAAGATGACTGCAGACTTGTTGTTTATAAAAGATACTGAGTTTCCATGTTGCATTCACTATTGGGGACCACTAAGTGATTGTAATTAACATTGTCAGAGCCCGACACGATGAGCGGACCTCAAACATCAACTGCAGACAAAGGTTGACTGATCAAACGCTTTGCCTCAGACCGCCTCAAGTTGCCTCATGTCTGCAGCTGAAAGTTGCACTTGAACACATCACAGAGACATCTGACGGCCGCCGACGGCTGACTGAGCTGTGAGAGCTCCGTAGTCTGTGTTTGACATACTACAAAAAGAGAAAACTCACACTAGCCTTTCATTATTCACACCACTGTGAACATGTGTGGTGCTGCTGTCCAATGGTCAGAATACAAACATATATATATATAATATATAATAATGTTCCATTTACATGTGGAGATATGCTGCTCTATACATGCTAAAAGTAGTGATTATTTACATGGAGTCTGGTGGAGATATGCTGCTCTATACACGCTAAAAGTAGTGATTATTTACATGGAGTCTGGTGGAGATATGCTGCTCTATACACGCTAAAAGTAGTGATTATTTACATGGAGTCTGGTGGAGATATGCTGCTCTATACATGCTAAAAGTAGTGATTATTTACATGGAGTCTGGTGGAGATATGCTGCTCTATACACGCTAAAAGTAGTGCTTATTTACATAGAGTCTGGTGGAGATATGCTGCTCTATACACGCTAAAAGTAGTGATTATTTACATGGAGTCTGGTGGAGATATGCTGCTCTATACATGCTAAAAGTAGTGATTATTTACATGGAGTCTGGTGGAGATATGCTGCTCTATACACGCTAAAAGTAGTGATTATTTACATGGAGTCTGGTGGAGATATGCTGCTCTATACACGCTAAAAGTAGTGATTATTTACATGGAGTCTGGTGGAGATATGCTGCTCTATACATGCTAAAAGTAGTGATTATTTACATGGAGTCTGGTGGAGATATGCTGCTCTATACACGCTAAAAGTAGTGCTTATTTACATAGAGTCTGGTGGAGATATGCTGCTCTATACACGCTAAAAGTAGTGATTATTTACATGGAGTCTGGTGGAGATATGCTGCTCTATACACGCTAAAAGTAGTGATTATTTACATGGAGTCTGGTGGAGATATGCTGTTCTATACATGCTAAAAGTAGTGATTATTTACATGGAGTCTGGTGGAGATATGCTGCTCTATACATGCTAAAAGTAGTGATTATTTACATGGAGTCTGGTGGAGATATGCTGCTCTATACACGCTAAAAGTAATGATTAGTCTCTTCATATCTACTGTAAATGATGATACAGTAGTAAAAAGTACTGTATATTCATATACAGAGACAAGACCTGCATTGTGTTTTTGTGACAGGTTTTCTTTGCAAAGTTTTGGGAGAAAAGAGATGTTGTATTTTAATTTATTTTTGTAGATTTAATGTTTTTAATGTCAAATCTGACCCAATCTTAAAGTTTCTATATCCGGTATTTGGGTTTCTTTCAAACAAATTGCCCAAAATTACGTGGATGGTTCCATAAAAGGCTCTTCACAAGTTAAATTAAGGATCAGATCAGAGAGAATTTGGGGTGTTTTACATTTCACAGCATTAAACGTTGTCTGTGATTATCCATTACCTTCGTTTCTCTGATCTTAACCTTTCATCATTTCTGCTTTTTTTCTAACACAGAAATGAAACAACTTCATATAAATGAGGTTTTTTAACTATGAATTCCAAAAATGATTGTTCAACTAGTGTTAATATGTTGGTTCTAGTGGTGAATATACTGGAGAAAATGGGGAAAAGCGTTATAAAAAGAAACAAAAAATTAAAAACAGTGTCTAAAAAGTATTAATTTTGACCCTGGAGGACAACACAATGCTTTATGTTGTTTCATCCGTTACTGGTTGGCACGGTTCCTACTTGTGTTTTCTCCTTAACTTCTCCAGGACATGAACACCTGTTTCCAGGTGAAAGTCTTGTGTTTTCTCCTTAACTTCTCCAGGACATGAACACCTGTTTCCTGGTGAAAGTCTTGTGTTTTCTCCTTAACTTCTCCAGGACATGAACACCTGTTTCCTGGTGAAAGTCTTGTGTTTTCTCCTTAACTTCTCCAGGACATGGACACTTGTTTCCAGGTGAAAGTCTTGTGTTTTCTCCTTAACTTCTCCAGGACATGAACACCTGTTTCCTGGTGAAAGTCTTGTGTTTTCTCCTTAACTTCTCCAGGACATGGACACTTGTTTCCAGGTGAAAGTCTTGTGTTTTCTCCTTAACTTCTCCAGGACATAAACACCTGTTTCCTGGTGAAAGTCTTGTGTTTTCTCCTTAACTTCTCCAGGACATGAACACCTGTTTCCTGGTGAAAGTCTTGTGTTTTCTCCTTAACTTCTCCAGGACATGAAGACCTGTTTCCTGGTGAAAGTCTTGTGTTTTCTCCTTAACTTCTCCAGGACATGGACACTTGTTTCCAGGTGAAAGTCTTGTGTTTTCTCCTTAACTTCTCCAGGACATAAACACCTGTTTCCTGGTGAAAGTCTTGTGTTTTCTCCTTAACTTCTCCAGGACATGAACACCTGTTTCCTGGTGAAAGTCTTGTGTTTTCTCCTTAACTTCTCCAGGACATGAACACCTGATACCTGCTGAAAGTCTTGTGTTTTCTCCTTAACTTCTTCAGGACATGAACACCTGTTTCGGGGTGAAAGTCTTGTTTTCTCCTTAACTTCTCCAGGACATGAACACCTGTTTCCTGGTGAAAGTCTTGTGTTTTCTCCTTAACTTCTCCAGGACATGGACACCTGTTTCCAGGTGAAAGTCTTGTGTTTTCTCCTTAACTTCTCCAGGACATGGACACCTGTTTCCTGGTGAAAGTCTTGTGTTTTCTCCTTAACTTCTCCAGGACATGAAGACCTGTTTCCTGGTGAAAGTCTTGTGTTTTCTCCTTAACTTCTCCAGGACATGGACACTTGTTTCCAGGTGAAAGTCTTGTGTTTTCTCCTTAACTTCTCCAGGACATAAACACCTGTTTCCTGGGTGAAAGTCTTGTGTCTTCTCCTTAACTTCTCCAGGACATGATCACCTGTTTCCTGGTGAAAGTCTCGTGTTTTCTCCTTAACTTCTCCAGGACATGATCACCTGTTTCCTGGTGAAAGTCTCGTGTTTTCTCCTTAACTTCTCCAGGACATGAACACCTGTTTCCTGGTGAAAGTCTCGTGTTTTCTCCTTAACTTCTCCAGGACATGAACACCTGTTTCTTTACATTTCAGAGCTTTTGCAGAGACGACTATGAGGAGTAAATACTGTAATAATGACTTTTTTTAAAGGCATGTTAATTTACTTAAGTACTTCTACACATTGTAATACAGAAGAGAGCATGAATATTATTATGTAACAAAGGAAAATTGGTGTTAATCAAATTTATATTCTCTTGATCCAAAGTATGTTAATACACTGGAGACCAACCATTTCAAATTAATCTCCCCCCACAGGCCAGAATTAAATTTCTCTTTAACATGCTCATGCTAATCAAACTACACTTTTCATGGCTGCATGCGCATATGAAGCCTTCTTATTTTTACCCATCTTACACATCCTGCAGGAGCACAGGAGAGGAAACTACTGTAAGTAAGTACATCTACTCAAATATGAGTCATGCATCAACAGCATGCAGCATGTTGTTGTAACATTTTCACTATTTCGAAACCAAAGCCAGCAGTAAGGTGGTGTTGGTGAAAACTAAAAAAAGTCTCAAAATTTCTAATTTTTGTCAGTTTTTGACCTGGGAGACAAAACCGGGGACATTTGAACACTTACATGCATAAATACCAACCTATCAATAGGTGTGTGTGTGTGTGTCTGTGTGTGTGTGTGTGTGTCTTTCTGTGTGTGTGTGTGTGTGTGTGTCTGAATCCCACAGCATTCATAACCTGTCCTCACACAGAAAACGACCATATAGGCTGATTGTCCCACAGCATTCATAACCTGTCCTCACACAGAAAACGACCATATAGGCTGATTGTCCCAAAGCATTCATAACCTGTCCTCACACAGAAAACGACCATATAGGCTGATTGTCCCACAGCATTCATAACCTGTCCTCACACAGAAAACGACCATATAGGCTGATTGTCCAAACAGCTTTTAACAACTTATCTTAATGTTTCTTGTTAGGCGGCGGCTGTCTTCAACCCTCCTGTTGTTTCTTTAACTTTAAGAGGAAGAGGCGAAGAAACAACCCGACAGGGTCTGAAGAGACAGAGAGACAGGGGAAGATGAGGGTGACCCCCTCCCTGACCCCCCCCTCAGTGGATAGAATGGCCCACGTGGATTTTCAGTGGGTTGAGTCTAAAACCCAGAATACCACAGTAACATTTCTCCAGAATATTAGATGGAATTGCATCTCCACACGGCTCCTGCTGGGAGACCCATAAGTGTGTGCTGCTCCCGCTGTGTGCCCATGGAGACGGGGGACATCGGGGGAGGGGGGGGGTAGATCAGGAGGAGATGATGGAAACTTCGGGGGAGATCAGGAAATGATGATGGAGACTCGGGGGGGATCAGGAGGAGATGATGGAGACTCGGGTGTGAGATCAGGAAATGATGATGGAGATGGGGGACATCAGATGGGAGATCAGGAAATGATGATGGAGACTCGTGGGGGGATCAGGAGGAGATGATGGAGACTCGGGGGATCAGGAGGAGATGATGGAGACTCGGGGGGGATCAGGAGGAGATGATGGAGACTTCAGAGACGAGTCCAGAGATTTCACATCATCTGCAGCTTCAGGTAAACAGTGAGCGACTCTGTCCCCACGGACGCCTGGACACCAGAGACCGGGGACCTGGGTCTCTAATTGTCTTCTGGTCCTGAGAGAAGTGTCTCACCCCTTATTTCGGAGACACTTCTACTAGTTTGACAGATTCTGATCTAGTCCTGCACCCTGGTGTCCTTCATGCTGACTCTGCTCTGAGAGCTCCTTGAGGACAGTTACCCCCCTCTCCGGTGTCCTCCTTTAAAAACTGTCTACAAATGAAATATGAGTTTCTTTTTAACCAAATTACCATAAAAATGGAATGGATTCCTTCCAACGCTCTTTGCAAGAAAACTAAAAGAAGGTCTGAAAAAGGGATGAACATGTCTGGAGAGAACACCAGGGTTAAAGTCCTGTGTGAAGTCTTCATCATTTCTGAGTGTCTCGCTCCATCGTTAGCATTCATCTCGTCTTCTGGAACATTTTATAATGGTGTGTGTGTGTGAGTGTGAGTGCGTGTGAGTGTGTGTGTGTGTCATTCATAAAGGTCTCCAGAGATATTTCAAAGTGAGAGATGACTTTTCCAAGAGGCTGATTTTAACCTTATCACCATGGAACCAAGATGTCTGCCGTACCAGAGAAGGGGGGGGGGGGGGGGCAGGAAGTCTCACTAAGGCTCCATCGCCATGGCTACGCTTTGGTTGTTAAGCGTTTGAGTTTTGAGTCTCGTTGCACCGAGTGTTTTTATTTCCAGAAGAAGAAGTAATCTCTGTTAAAACATCTCATCAACATCCTGGAATAGTTACCATGGTAACCTCACATCTCATCAACATCCTGGAATAGTTACCATGGTAACCTCACATCTCATCAACATCCTGGAATAGTTACCATGGTAACCTCACATCCCATCAAGATCTTGGAATAGTTACCATGGTAACCTCACATCGCATTGACATCCTGGAATAGTTACCATGGTAACCTCACATCTCATAAACATCCTGGAATAGTTACCATGGTAACCTTACCTCATCAACATCCTGGTATACTGGACATACACAGGAGGCAGTTACCATGGTAACCTCATATATAGTGGAGACTCCGCCCACTGCTGGGAGTTACCATGGTAACGTTAGTAGCCCCAGAACACCAGGTAGGGGAATGAGAGGGGGAGACACCAGAGCAGGGGAATGAGAGGGGGAACACCAGAGTAGGGGAATGAGAGGGGGAGACGCCAGAGCAGGGGGAATGAGAGGGGAGACGCCAGAGCAAGGGGAATGAGAGGGGGGAACACCAGAGCAGGGGGAATGAGAGGGGAGACACCAGAGCAGGGGAATGAGAGGGGAAACACCAGAGCAGGGGGAATGAGAGGGGAAACACCAGAGCAGGGGGAATGAGAGGGGAGAACACCAGAGCAGGGGGAATGAGAGGGGAGAACACCAGAGCAGGGGGAATGAGAGGGGGAGACGCACCAGAGCAGGGGAATGAGAGGGGGAGACACCAGAGCAGGGGGAATGAGAGGGGAAACCAGAGCAGGGGAATGAGAGGGGGAGAACACCAGAGCAGGGGGAATGAGAGGGGAGAACACCAGAGCAGGGGAATGAGAGGGGACCAGAGCAGGGGAATGAGAGGGGAGACACCAGAGCAGGAGAGGGGGAACACCAGAGCAGGGGGAATGAGAGGAGCAGGGGAATGAGAGGGGAGACGCCAGAGCAGGGGGAATGAGAGGGGGAGACGACCAGAGCAGGGGAATGAGAGGGGGAACACCAGAGCAGGGGGAATGAGAGGGGAGACACCAGAGCAGGGGAATGATGGGAGACACCAGGGGGGAATGAGAGGGGAGAACACAGAGCAGGGGGAATGAGAGGGGAGAACACCAGAGCAGGGGAATGAGAGGGGAGACGCCAGGCAGGGGAATGAGGGGGAGAACACCAGAGCAGGGGGAATGAGAGGGGAGACACCAGAGCAGGGGGAATGAGATGAGACGCCAGAGGGGGAGAGAGGGGAACACCAGAGCAGGGGGAATGAGGGGGGGGAACACCAGAGCAGGGGAATGAGAGGGGAGACCCAGAGCAGGGGGGAATGAGAGGGGGAACACCAACACCAGAGCAGGGGGAATGAGGGGAGGGGGGGAATGAGAGGGGAGAACACCAGAGCAGGGGGAATGAGAGGGGAAACACCAGAGCAGGGGAATGAGAGGGGGAACACCAGAGCAGGGGAATGAGGGGGAAACACCAGAGCAGGGGAATGAACACCAGAGCAGGGGAATGAGAGGGGATGAGAGGGGAACACCAGAGCAGGGGAATGAGAGGGGAAACACCAGAGCAGGGGAATGAGAGGGGGAACACCAGAGCAGGGGGAATGAGAGGGGAACACCAGAGCAGGGGGAATGAGAGGGGGAACACCAGAGCAGGGGAATGAGAGGGGGAGACACCAGAGCAGGGGAATGAGAGAGAGACGCCAGAGCAGGGGGAATGAGAGGGGGAGACACCAGGGGGAATGAGAGGGGGAAACACCAGAGGGGGGGAATGAGAGGGGAGAACACCAGAGCAGGGGGAATGGGGGGAATGAGGGGAATGGGGGGGAGACACCAGAGCAGGGGGAATGAGAGGGGAGACACCAGAGCAGGGGGAATGAGAGGGGGAACACCAGAGCAGGGGAATGAGAGGGGGAGACGCCAGAGCAGGGGGAATGAGAGGGGGAACACCAGAGCAGGGGGAATGAGAGGGACACCAGAGCAGGGGAATGAGAGGGGAACACCAGAGCAGGGGGAATGAGAGGGGAGACACCAGAGCAGGGGAATGAGAGGGGAACACCAGAGCAGGGGGAATGAGAGGGGGAACACCAGAGCAGGGGGAGAGGGGGAACACCAGAGCAGGGGGAATGAGAGGGGGGGAACACCAGAGCAGGGGGAATGAGAGGGGGACACCAGAGCAGGAGGAATGAGAGGGGGAACACCAGAGCAGGGGAATGAGAGGGGGACACCAGAGCAGGGGAATGAGAGGGGGAGACGCCAGAGCAGGGGAGAAACACCAGAGCAGGGGAATGAGAGGGGGACACCAGAGCAGGGGAATGAGAGGGGAGGCAGCAGGGGGGAATGAGAGGGGGAACACCAGAGCAGGGGGAATGAGAGGGGGAGACACCAGAGAAAGGGGGTAATATTTAATTTATTAATATTAACATGTTATATAATATACAGTATACGTATATTATGCAATAACATAATTTTAACCCTTGTCTGGTATTCGGGTCAAATTGACCCATTTCAATTTTTACAAAAAGAAAAATGGAATAAGTTCCATATTTTCTACCTTCTATCAGCCCCCTTTCCTTATTTCCTGTGATAAACATGTATTCCTAACTCAGAACATTATTCTGGATATGACACTTATGTTGTTTCCATAGTGGATTTTTAACATGAATTATAACCTTATGACAAAAACTCCACTTCCATTTTTAAGACCGATGCATTCCCTGAACACTTATGTTATCTCAGCTGTTGGAAACTGAGATAAAGACAATATTTGGTAATAGAATATGAAGTAAAATTGTATTTCAGAATTATTTTTAAAACCCCAAATATGTCCCGGGTCAGTTAGACCCGAGGGACCCAAGAGGGTCCCGGAGGTGAAGCCAACACCAGGGTTAAGACCTCGTCCTGGCCTGGAGACACCTCCAAACGCTGGTGAGAAACAGCCGCCGGTTCTATGTGCAGCACGGTGCGTCGCGCTGCCAGTGTGTGCAACCTGTTACCATGGCAGCCGAAATAAAAACGGACACAACACGCTCGCCCAGCCAGCTTGACAGGAAAAAAGCAATAAAAGTTAATAAGTACAGAGAGCGGTGGGAAGGCTTTAGTGTCCATCAGCGCCTGAGAGGGTGTGACAGCGTGCACAGCGCTGCACTTCCAGCTCTTTTCCCCGAGACGCACTTATCTCTCCGAGTCTGTGCCCCTGCTGTCAAGATTATTCAAATTCAGCCGTTAGAGGGGGGGATGCTGGGAAAATCAGGTGCCAATGGCTGCAGTTTCCTGTCTTTTGCATGTAATTATCGACGGATTAGTCAACCTCCCGAGTCTGAAACAAAACCCCCCGTCAGCCTCCAACTCACACAGATGGTCCGGTGGCTCGAGGGCACGCTGGTATTATTATTATTATTATTATTATTATTATTATTATTATTATTATTATTAAAAGAAACGCTAGTGGAGATGACAGTACACTAGACTATATGATGGTATGGAATCTTGGGGAGAACTGAGGTTACTGATTTAAATCATGTGATTGAATCAGTGTTGTAGTCAAGACCACCTAAACCGAGACACATTCATCCCCAAGACCAGAGGGTATCGAGACCGAGACTTTGAGGGGTTGAGACCGAGACTTTAAGGGGTTGAGACCGAGACTTTGAGGGGTTGAGACTGAGACTTTGAGGGGTTGAGACCGAGACTTTAAGGGGTTGAGACCGAGACTTTGAGGGGTTGAGACTGAGACTTTGAGGGGTTGAGACTGAGACTTTGAGACTTTGAGGGGTCGAGACCGAGACTTTGAGGGAGTGATACCGAGACTTTGAGAGTTTGACGGATTGAGACCGAGAGTTTGAGGATTGAGACTGAGACTTAGAGAGTTTGAGGGGTTCAGACCGAGACTTTGATGGGTTCAGACCGAGACTGAGACTTTGAGGGGTCGAGACTGAGACTTTGAGAGTTTGAGGGGTTGAGACCGAGACTTTGAGACTTTGAGGGGTTGAGACTGAGACTTTGAGACTTTGAGGGGTTGAGACTGAGACTTTGAGACTTTGAGGGGTTGAGACTGAGACTTTGAGGCGTCGAGACCGAAGAGTTGCCATGCCATCCTGTCCTCCATCTCTCCAGTTACTCTTCCCTGCATACGAGGCTCAAAAATACAAAATGCATTCATGTTGTTCCCACTCAGCACTCATCAGTACTCTGCCAGTCAGACCTCTACTTCACCTACTGTGTAATTTTGAGAAATGAAGTGTGTGTGAGCAGCACGAGAGGAGATGAATGGAGTGAAGGGTCCGTTGGCTCGCTGAATACCACTTCTTGTCTTTTGGCGTGAAACAACTCAAACAGCGTTAAGAGGGTGTGATGTTAACAAAAAAGACTGGGAATGTGGAGTTGTTGATAGAGCTCTGACATGTGAACTGGAATCAGCTGTTGCTCAATCTGCTCGCTATAAGACATCTGTCACCGTGGTAACCAGTAGACCTTTGCCGCCTCTCATTTCCTTGCCAACGTTTTTTAGTATGTTAAAATATTGTTTTCATCGCTTGTAAATACAAGCTTGATAGAAACTAGCATCTACATTTCTGATTTATGTCACATCAGTTTTATGAAAGAGTCTGCAGAACATCTAATGTATCTCAGTGTGAAGTATCTCAGGATGACCTCACTGTTGATCACTGCTCTCCTAAACCAATCAGCTGTTATCCTAACAACTGTATATTTAACCATGCTGGGTATACCTGTCTCATATCTGCAGCTAGTCCCTCCTGATCGACATGTCTCTCAGTGCAGGAAGACCTCACTCTTCATCAACGCTCCACCTAACTCCAATCAGCTGGTGGAGGCGGTCCCCTTCCTGCTCAACCAATCAGAATCAGACACAAATGGCAAGGGCCAATCACAGCGCCGCAACCCTGCTTTAAATCAGTTTCTCCCTTTGCTATCAGCTGTCGTTGTAGGCAAAGAGTGCAATGACAATATATATATATATATATATAATATATATATAATATATATATATATATAAATATAAACAAACTGGAGTTTAATCTCCAAAGACTTTCTACATTTTATTGAGATGTCCAATAAACCTTACTTGCATATCTGCACCATGTCTCTCCTGACTGAAATACCCTGATACACATTCGCTTCCACCAATAATAACCCGCCCATGAGCAGTGCTGGGGTACCGTTAGGAGACCTTTAGCATCAAACCAACAACTCAGGCACCTGGCCTGGTCGGTATTCCACCAGATGGGAGAATGGGTTGGCTTTGATGGCTGTATGTGAGCTGAAAATGGATTTCTCTCTCTTTCATTGTCTGCTTTCTTCTCCTTCTCGCTCTCATTACCTCCCCCAGTTTGTATGAGTTCTAGCTGTTTTGATGGCTGTATGTGAGCTGAGAATGGATTTCTCTCTCTCTTGTCTGGCATTGTTATCTCCCTCTTTCTTCTCTTTCTCTCTCTCACTCTCATTACCTCCACTACCGGTCAAACGTTTGGGGTTTGAAGATATTTCCACTGGACTCCATTATTGACAGAACAGCAGCTGAGATCAGTTGCATTGTTTTCAGTTTTCAGATTAAATTATGTGCTTACATAACTGCAAAATGGGTTTCTCAGTTTTTTAAACTGTTAGATCTGATGTTAGATCAGTGACCAGAATGAGCCGTTGGATCATTGGATCATTGGATGATGATAATGGGCAATGTAGATATTGTATTAAAGACCAGCCCCCCCCCACTCAGATCAGCTGGTATTCTGTCTGTAATGGAGTGGTATGGACATTTGTAGGTGACCCCAAACGTGTTCTAGTGCTAATAAAGTTAGCATAGGGCCAGTGTCCTCAGGGCTGTCTCGTGTAAAATATGTGAGTGCATGAATCCACGAGGCTGCAGGAATGTTCTCATCAGGTTGACATGTGAAGCACAGAGACATCCTTCAGTGTTTAACATATTAGTCATACCTGTTTTTAAGACTGAATGTGAGTTGAAGAATGGATTTCTCTCTCTTTCCTTGTCTGCCATTGTTCTTTCTTCTCTTTCTCTCTCTCATTACCAACTCCAGTTTATTCCATCTGAGTTCTAGCTGTTTTGAAGGCTGAAGAATAGATTTCTCTCTCTACTTGTCTGGCATTGTTATCTCCTTCTTTCTTCTCTTTCTCATCACTTATTCCCGTTTTCTCCACAGCGCAGCAGTCTGGGCCCACTGCACGGCTGATACTACGGACTCTTTGGACCAATCTAATTGTCCAAAGCACTGAACCCGAACAGACTTTAACCGATGTCACCTGCGTGCTCAGCGTAAATGTCCGAGGCCGAGAGAGGCTGAACAGGCTCAACATGCCGGATGAGGAATGGGACGCCACTTTGTGGCATCAATAACGTTACCTGAGGCTTTTAAACTGAGGCTCATTTTTCATGTGGCTCCATGTAATTGGATGTGTTCGCTATCCCAGTTTACAGGGAAAATCGTAACACAGCCACATAATGTGATGTTTTCACGGCGAAGACACATCCTGGCACTCAGAGTGCATGTTGCTGAGCTACAGTGTGTGCATGTCAACATGTCCTCACAGCTGCTTTCATGGTTTATGCATTTCTCTTTTGATTTATTCATTTGAAGGATGTCTCTGTGCTTCACATGTCAACCTGATGAGAACATTCCTGCAGCCTGCAGCACTCACATATTTTACATGAGACAGCCCTGAAGACACTGGCCCTATGCTAACTTTATTAGCACGAGAACACGTTCGGGGATCCTGGGTGACCTCATGTCATTTTATCAGAATCAGCTTTAGTTGCCAGGTATGAGGACACAACGAGGCATTTAGTTTTGGATCGTAGTGCTCACAATGCATACACGCTAATATATACATGCTAATATATACACGCAAATATATACACGCTAATATATACACACTAATATAAACACTCTAATATATACATGCTGTATACACACTAGTGTATACTCACTATAACAGAAACAATATAAACAGGTTGTTGTAGACAATCACTGGATAATATGCATGAATAGTATTGTTATTATAATAGGTTGGTTTAGACAATACTGGAATATGTATATGTTGTTATGATTGTTATAGTATTGTTATTATATGTTTATGTATATAATATAATAATATAATATGTTATCTAGGTATTATATTACAGTATGAACAGAGCTCTGAAATAGAGAATGAGCAAGCTGAATAATTAATGAGTGGAACCAGTAAACAGGACGATCACTTTGACAACTGGAGACTCGGAGCCATGTGAGCGGCTTCAGAGACGACGCCATCTGGCTCGGCTCGCTGCCCCCCCCCCCCCAGGACAGCCTCCTCACACGGCTACAGCGGGGAGTCTCCCCATGTGCACACATGAAATAAGACTGTTCAGCGTGTAAAGTTATATGAAGGCGTGCCGCGCCTGTCACAGAGCGAGCAGCCAGCGCTGATAGCTGCTAACGCTAGCTCAACAGCATGCAACTGGCAGCCTTTGTTGTGTTTGATGCTAACTTGTAGCTAAGCTAGCAGTGAACCAACTTCATTAATTAGGTCCATTTATACTGTGTTGACGTTACAGAGGTCTCTCGTTAGCATCTCGATACACACTCACACACATCTACACACATCACACACATTTACACACACACCTGCTCCTCAGATACACACTCACACACATCTACACACCTGCTCATCACATATACACACATCTACACACCTGCTTATCACATACACACACACACACATCTACACATCAGACACTCAAGGGGACACAAGACAGGAAGTAAAACTAGACAGGGACGAAACCCAGACTATCAAAATAAAACAGGAAACAGAACATACAGACACTTAAGGGGACACAAGACAGGAAGTAAAAACGAGACAGTACAAGACCCAGACTATCAAAATAAAACAGGAAACAGAACACACATACACTCAAGGGGACACACCAGGGAAGAAACTAGGACACAAGCACGAGGAGTCAGGACAGAGCCAAAATCCAGAGAAGGAGGAACAGGAATCAAAGCAATAAACCGAAATCATAACACAAAGAATAAAACTTATGCCGACCTCGCACCAAACTGCTGTTCAAGTAGTTCCACTCTCGCAGACTAATGTTTAATTTCAGACTGAAATCCTGAGTCTTGCCACGGTCGGGCGGAGCTCCTGTCATCTCCGTCGGTCGGTGTGACGTGGTCAAGTCTTTGTTCTTGATGTTCTTGTTACGACGAGGCGAAATAAGGACCCAAAAGCAGAGATGAGGGAGGCAGGCGGGGGCAGGTACACAGTCCAAGAAAAACACAAGGAGGCAAAACTAAACAGCCAAATCCAAAAATCCAAAAGGGTCCATGGAAAAAAGCGAGACCAAAAAAACAAAGGCAGGGAAAACTTACGGGGAGACACGGGTCACGGGAACAGGAACGGACATCGAAAACTCAGGAAGAGGCACGGCAGGGAACAAGGACACAAGGACGATCTGAGAGACAAAGGGAGCACAGACACAGGCTTGAGTGGAGGTGGAAAACATCACAGGAGTGGGAAAACACAGGAAGTAAAACTAAAGAAAAGACGAGACAAAGACCGGACTTCAAAATAAAAAAGGAAACAGAACACACAGACACTCAAGGAGAACACAAGACAGAAACCACCACACAAGATCAAGGAGGAAACACAAAAATAACAGAAAACAGGATACAGAGACCGGATACAAACTGAAACCATAACAGTTCTGACAAAATCAAACTTGTTTGATGTGTTTGTTGGTGGAAGTTAATGGTCTTCCAAAACCTGATGCTGCTCTTAGTAATGAGCAAAATGTTATAGCCTGTGCTAGGATAGAGGACGTATCTCTGAGGAGCTATGAGAGAGGACGGAGGATGGATCTCTGAGGAGCTATGAGCAAGGATGGAGGATGGATCTCTGAGGAGCTATAAGAGAGGATGGAGGATGGATTTCTGAGGAGCTATGAGCAAGGATGGAGGATGGATCTCTGAGGAGCTATGAGCAAGGATGTATCACTGAGGAACTATAAGAGGAGGATGGAGGATGGATCTCTGAGGAGCTATGAGCGAGGATGGAGGATGGATCTCTGAGGAGCTATGAGCGAGGATGGAGGATGGATCTCTGAGGAGCTATGAGCGAGGATGGAGGATGGATCTCTGAGGAGCTTTGAGCAAGGATGGATCTCTGAGGAGCTATGAGAGAGGACGGAGGATGGATTTCTGAGGAGCTATGAGCGAGGATGGAGGATGGATCTCTGAGGAGCTATAAGAGAGGATGGAGGATGGATTTCTGAGGAGCTATGAGCGAGGATGGAGGATGGATCTCTGAGGAGCTATGAGCGAGGATGGAGGATGGATCTCTGAGGAGCTTTGAGCAAGGATGGATCTCTGAGGAGCTATGAGCGAGGATGGATGTCTGAGGAGCTGTGAGCGAGGATGGAGGATGGATCTCTGAGGAGCTATGAATCATCACACTTTGGCTGATTATGCATTGAATTATCGCATAATCCCGTTTTTCCGGAGGGACTTCTTGTCTCAGGCTGAGCAGAACACCGCCATGGCAGAAAGCTGGCTGTGCTGGAATTAAATCCCTGATGAGCTTGTCCTCCTAATTACTGCCGGGGCTCAGGGATTCCACATGTAACGCCGAGCCATTGTACAGATGACTCAACATCTCGAATCAGTGGATTACCGGGGATTAAATGCAGAGTAATCATCTCCTGATGCACCCAGGCATCCTGCGTTATCTGAGCCTTCATCCTCTCTTTCTCTTTCTTCCCTCTCTCTCTCTCTCTCTCAATCTCTCTCTCTCTCCTTCCCTCTCTCTCTCCCCTCTCCTCTCTCCCTCTCTCCCTCTCTCTCTCCCTCTCGTTCCCCCTCTGCCTCTCTCTCTGTCCCTCTCTATCTTTCTATCCTTCTCCTCTCTCTCTCTCCCCCCTTCTCTCCCCCCCTCTCCCTCTCTCCTCCCTCCCCCCTCCTCCCCTCTCTCCCTTTCCCCTCTCCCTCTCTCATTTCCCCTCATACCCCCCTCCTCCCCGGGTGGCCAGTTACCCTGTTCCGGTGACCAGAGGCTGCCCGGTGAACACCCTGCCGGCTCCTTGTTAAAGGTCATCCCAGCGACAGAGGTAACAATGGTTTTCATAAAAGAAAACAGTTCCTCATGACAGAGTTCACGAGGATGAAAGCCCCAGCTGCAGGAACAGTTCTGCTTTTTTGCAGATTTCTTCCCGTTGCAGATAGAAATGCTTTAATAGGCCATCGGTACCCTGCTGACTCTGAAGGTAAAAGTGAACAAAAGGATTCAGAAGTCTTCTCCCACCAAGGTCTTTTCAATCAGCGGATGCAACAAAGCGGCTCTCGTCTTCAGAGCCGGTGAATAGCGTCTGACTTCTCTTTGTTGGCTGTAATCAACATCGCTGCCGGGAGATCTCGGCGCCAGATACAGTCGCGCCTCAAAATGATGCGTTGCTTCTTTTAAAACTGCATTTGGAGCTTCAGAGAGCAGCTGGAGAACGGGGGTGCACCTCGGCTCGTTCCGTTGAATGACCCTGAACTTCGTCCTGCAAAACAAATGAAAAAATGAACATTTATTTGTGCTTTTCGATGTTTTTGTCACTTTTCTGATTTATTTCTCATTTTAGATATAGATTGTATTATAGGCACATTTATTATTTCTTAAAAAAACAACCCAGAAACTAAAGTAACCCGTGTTCTGGGTTATTTTATGAAGACTAACCCGTGTTCTGGGTTATTTTATGAAGACTAACCCGTGTTCTGGGTTTTTATGAAGACTAACCCGTGTTCTGGGTTATTTTATGAAGACTAACCCGTGTTCTGGGTTATTTTATGAAGACTAACCCGTGTTCTGGGTTATTTTATGAAGAGTAACCCGTGTTCTGGGTTATTTTATGAAGAGTAACCCGTGTTCTGGGTTATATTATGAAGACTAAAACCGTGTTCTGGGTTATTTTTATGAAGACTAACCGTGTTCTGGGTTATTTTATGAAGAGTAACCCATGTTCTGGGTTATTTTATGAAGAGTAACCCATGTTCTGGGTTATTTTATGAAGAGTAACCCATGTTCTGGGTTATATTATGAAGAGTAACCCTTTTCTGGGTTATATTATGAAGAGTAACCCTTTTTCTGGGTTATTTTATGAAGACTAACCCGTGTTCTGGGTTATTTTATGAAGAGTAACCCGTGTTCTGGGTTATTTTTATGAAGAGTAACCCGTGTTCTGGGTTATATTATGAAGAGTAACCCGTGTTCTGGGTTATATTATGAAGAGTAACCGTGTTCTGGGTTATTTTATGAAGACTAACCCGTGTTCTGGGTTATTTTATGAAGAGCAACCCGTGTTCTGGGTTATTTTATGAAGAGTAACCCGTGTTCTGGGTTATTTTATGAAGAGTAACCCATGTTCTGGGTTATTTTTATGAAGAGTAACCCATGTTCTGGGTTATATTATGAAGACTAACCCGTGTTCTGGGTTATATTATGAAGACTAACCCGTGTTCTGGGTTATTTTTATGAAGACTAACCCATGTTCTGGGTTATTTTATGAAGAGTAACCCATGTTCTGGGTTATATTATGAAGACTAACCCGTGTTCTGGGTTATTTTATGAAGACTAACCCGTGTTCTGGGTTATTTTATGTAGACTAACTCGTGTTCTGGGTTATATTATGAAGACTAACCCGTGTTCTGGGTTATTTTATGAAGACTAACCCATGTTCTGGGTTATTTTATGAAGAGTAACCCGTGTTCTGGGTTATTTTATGAAGACTAACCCGTGTTCTGGGTTATTTTATGAAGACTAACCCGTGTTCTGGGTTATTTTATGAAGACTAAAAATGTTCTGGGTTATTTTATGAAGACTAAACCGTGTTCTGGGTTATTTTATGAAGACTAACCCGTGTTCTGGGTTATTTTATGAAGACTAACCCGTGTTCTGGGTTATTTTATGAAGACTAAACCGTGTTCTGGGTTATATTATGAAGACTAACCCGTGTTCTGGGTTATTTTATGTAGACTAACCCGTGTTCTGGGTTATTTTATGAAGACTAAACCGTGTTCTGGGTTATATTATGAAGACTAACCCATGTTCTGGTTTATTTTATGAAGACTAACCCATGTTCTGGGTTATTTTATGAAGAGTAACCCGTGTTCTGGGTTATATTATGAAGACTAACCCATGTTCTGGGTTATATTATGAAGACTAACCCGTGTTCTGGGTTATTTTATGATGACTAACCCGTGTTCTGGGTTATTTTATGAAGACTAACCCATGTTCTGGGTTATATTATGAAGACTAAATCCCACCCGTGTTCTGGGTTATTTTATGAAGACTAACCCATGTTCTGGGTTATTTTATGAAGAGTAGCCCGTGTTCTGGGTTATTTTATGAAGAGTATGAAGACTAACCCGTGTTCTGGGTTATTTTATGAAGAGTAGCCCGTGTTCTGGGTTATTTTATGAAGACTAACCCGTGTTCTGGGTTATTTTATGTAGACTAACCCGTGTTCTGGGTTATTTTATGAAGAGTAACCCGTGTTCTGGGTTATTTTGAGAAAGAGTAACCCGTGTTCTGGGTTATTTTATGAAGACTAACCTATGTTCTGGGTTATAGGGTTGGCTCTCTCTCTCACTCTCTCTATAATGTATTTTTTGTTGAAGGGGTATATTTTATTGAGTTATTATATTATCATGTCAACATAGCATATAATATATAATATGAACAATTATTTTGTGAAATAAGTCACACCGGCCTTATTATTTTTCAGCCAAGTCTCAGGTTTAAAAGGGAAGAACTCATTTCTGGGCAACAGAGGCCCAATGGTTAGCACTGTGTATAGATTATGGTATTATACGTTATTGTGCTATTTTAACCAAATATTTGGGTCAGGTATTTAACCCAGAAGTTGGGTTAAAAAGAATAACGTTTTAAAGGTTATTAAATAATAATAGTTGGTCCCGTTTGACCCAGGAGGTTGTAGTGTGTGGGACAGCTGCTGAAGACCTGCTCGTGTTAATTTTAGACCATTTAGGAGTAAATAAAAGCTCAACTGCATTAGGAAATATAAGTAAAGTGCAGTGCTTTGGGTTATTCTTGCCAACTCCCATCTCTGCAGTCATAAAGGATGAGAGGTGTGGACCCTACAGGGATAATAGGAGACGCCCTGGTGAAAAATACCTTTATCAAAGAGAGAAATGGTCTGAATGACGCGCTTTGTGCTTTTCATTTGGTAATTCAGTGCTTCTTTTCTGCTGCAAATCGCTGATGAATATTGAAAAAACGCCCACTGCGGCTGAGCTGAGAGGAAATGAAAGAAGCACAGAGGGTAACGGCACGTCGCCGCTTTTCACACAATTCCTTTGACTTATTCGTAATAATCCCACATGGGTTGGGCTTAATTGCAGGGCGCTCGTTCCAGCGTTTAAAGACGACATTAGAAAGACAGAGTGATAATCATCTGGTTCTCGTTGCTGCTGATTATAGCTTCTGTTGTCAGCGTTGGTACGTGCAGGAGGAAAAGCAGCAGAGAAAGAAGCGTGGGGCTAGGTCCATTCAGTCGATGTCCCTGAATGTCTCTGCAGACTGTAACGTTGTAAAACAAGCCTCTGGAGACGGACAGAAAGTTTTTGCAAATGGGTCAAAAAAAGCTTGAAACCCCCAAAAAAAGTGATAAAAAGTGTCTCAAACACATAAAAATGCAATAAAAAGCCTCAAAAGTGTTGAAAAGCCTCAAAAAAATTGTTCATTTTTTGTTGAAACAGGAGACATCTCTTACGTCCTAAAACCAGCTTCTGGAGACTTCACCAGCTGAGTCTCTATTGGCTGTTGAACAGGAGACGTCTCTTACGTCCTAAAACCAGCCTCTGGAGACTCCACCAGCTGACTTCTCTATTGGCTAGAAACAGGAGACGTCTCTTACGTCCTAAAACCAGCCTCTGGAGACTCCACCAGCTGAGTCTCTATTGGCTGTTGAAACAGGAGACTTCTCTTACGTCCTAAAACCAGCCTCTGGAGACTCCACCAGCTGAGTCTCTATTGGCTGTTGAACAGGAGACGTCTCTTACGTCCTAAAACCAGCCTCTGGAGACTCCACCAGCTGAGTCTCTATTGGCTGTTGAAACAGGAGACTTCTCTTACGTCCTAAAACCAGCCTCTGGAGACTCCACCAGCTGAGTCTCTATTGGCTGTTGAACAGGAGAGCGTCTCTTCGTCCTAAAACCAGCCTCTGGAGACTCCACCAGCTGACTTCTCTATTGGCTAGAAACAGGAGACGTCTCTTACGTCCTAAAACCAGCCTCTGGAGACTCCACCAGCTGAGTCTCTATTGGCTGTTGAAACAGGAGACTTCTCTTACGTCCTAAAACCAGCCTCTGGAGATTCCACCAGCTGAGTCTCTATTGGCTGTTGAACAGGAGACGTCTCTTACGTCCTAAAACCAGCCTCTGGAGACTCCACCAGCTGACTTCTCAATTGGCTGTTGAACAGGAGACGTCTCTTATGTCCTAAAACCAGCCTCTGGAGACTCCACCAGCGGACTTATCTATTGGCTGTAGAAACAGGAGACGTCTGTTACATCCTAAAACCAGCCTCTGGAGACTCCACCAGCTGACTTCTCTATTGGCTGTTGAACAGGAGACGTCTCTTAAGTCCTAAAACCAGCCTCTGGAGACTCCACCAGCTGACTTCTCTATTGGCTGTTGGAACCGGTAGACGTCTCTTACGTCCAAAAACCAGCCTCTGGACACTCCACCAGCTGACTTCTCTATTGGCTGTTGGAACCGATAGACGCGTCTCTTCGTCCCTAAAACCAGCCTCTGGACACTCCACCAGCTGACTTCTCTATTGGCTGTTGGAACCGGTAGATGTCTCTTACGTCCTAAAACCAGCCTCTGGAAACGCCACCAGCTGACTTCTCTAATGGCTGTTGAACAGGGGACGTCTCTTACGTCCTAAAACCAGCCTCTGGACACTCCACCAGCTGACTTCTCTATGGGTTAGAAACAGGAGACATCTCCTACGTCCTAAAACCAGCCTCCGGAGACAGACTGCCTCTGAAGACACAAACCTTAAGAAATGTGCTGAATGCTGTACTTTTACCCTGTCAGAGCGTGTGGAATGAGGGAATATTACTCCCCACACACTGGCTTTCTTTTCTAATATCAGAGATTATGAAGTCACAGTTGTCCTTAGGCGTAGGAAGTACATCTTGTACTTGAGCACTTCTATTTCTTACATCTACTATTGCCATTAGTACTATCGTACCTGTTACTGTACTGCTTCTGTTCTAAAGATCAGTAATAATTTGCATGAGTGCAATACTACATACTACTCTCTACTGCTGTCTCTCTACATACTACTTTCTACTGCTGTCTCTCTACATACTACTCTCTACTGCTGTCTCTACATACTACTACTGTTGTCTCTCTACATACTACTCTCTACTGCTGTCTCTACATACTACTCTCTACTGTTAAAGGTGTCAAAGTCTTTAATGACATCCACCTTAACACAGATAGTGGCAAAATTTCAATCTTAGTATTACTGGATCTCAGTGCTGCATTTGACACGGTCGACCACGACATATTACTAGACCGATTGGAAAACTGGGTAGGACTTTCTGGCTCAGTACTAAACTGGTTTGAATCCTACTTACAGAATAGGGATTACTTTGTGTCAATAGGTAATTATACATCTGAGCATACAAATATGATGAGCGGAGTTCCCCAAGGCTCTATTCTGGGCCTCTTCTGTTTAACATCTACATGCTCCCACTGGCCCAGATTATAGAGAACAACAAAATAAGTTACCATAGTTATGCGGACGACACACAAATTTACATAACCTTATCACCAGGGGACTATAGTCCAATACAAAAACTGACTAAGTGCATCAAACAAATTAACGGCTGGATGTGCCAGAACTTTCTGAAATTAAATGAAGGAAAAACTGAGGTGGTTGTTTTTGGAGGAAAAGAGGAACGATTGAAAGTCTGCGCTCAGCTTCAAACAACAATGTTAAAAACATCAGACAAAGCCAGAAATCTTGGTGTAGTCATGGACTCAGACCTGAATTTTAACAGCCACATTAAGACAATTACAAAGTCAGCCTACTATCACCTTAAGAATATATCAAGGGTTAAAGGACTTATGTGTCAACAGAACTTGGAAAAACTGGTCCATGCTTTCATCTTCAGTAGACTTGACTACTGTAACGGTGTCTTTACAGGTCTCACTAAAAAATCAATCAGACAGCTGCAGCTGATTCAGAACGCTGCTGCCCGAGTCCTCACTAAGACCAGGAGACTGGATCACATCACTCCAGTTCTGAAGTCTTTACACTGGCTTCCTGTGTCTCAAAGAATTGAAATCAAAGTACTTTTGCTAGTTTATAAATCACTCAACGGTTTAGGTCCAAAATACATTTCTGATCTGCTACTCCACTATGAACCACCCAGACCGCTCAGGTCATCTGGGACAGGTCTACTTTCTGTCCCCAGAGTCAGAACTAAACAGGGTGAAGCAGCTTTCAGTTTCTTTGCTCCTCATATCTGGAATAAACTCCCAGAAACCTGCAGATCCGCTGCTACTCTCAGTTCTTTTAAATCAAGGCTGAAGACCTTTCTTTTTGATGCTGCCTAGAGAGTAGTATGTAGAGACAACAGTAGAGTAGTATGTAGAGACAACAGTAGAGTAGTATGTAGAGACAACAGTAGAGTAGTATGTAGAGACAACAGTAGAGTAGTATGTAGAGACAAAAGTAGAGTAGTATGTAGAGACAACAGTAGAGAGTAGTATGTAGAGAGACAACAGTAGAAAGTAGTATGTAGAGAGACAACAGTAGAGAGAGACAACAGTAGAGAGTAGTATGTAGAGAGACAGCAGTATAGAGTAGTATGTAGAGACAGCAGTATAGAGTAGTATGTAGAGAGACAGCAGTAGAGAGTTTTATGTAGAGAGACAGCAGTAGAGAGTAGTATGTAGAGAGACAGCAGTATAGAGTAGTATGTAGAGAGACAGCAGTAGAGAGTAGTATGTAGAGAGACAGCAGTAGAGAGTAGTATGTAGAGAGACAGCAGTAGAGAGTAGTATGTAGAGAGACAGCAGTAGAGAGTAGTATGTAGAGAGACAGCAGTAGAGTAGTATGTAGAGAGACAACAGTAGAGAGTAGTATGTAGAGAGACAGCAGTAGAGAGTAGTATGTAGAGAGACAACAGTAGAGAGTAGTATGTAGAGACAACAGTAGAGAGTAGTATGTAGAGAGACAACAGTAGAGAGTAGTATGTAGAGAGACAACAGTAGAAAGTAGTATGTAGAGAGACAACAGTAGAGAGACAACAGTAGAGAGTAGTATGTAGAGAGACAGCAGTATAGAGTAGTATGTAGAGACAGCAGTATAGAGTAGTATGTAGAGACAGCAGTATAGAGTAGTATGTAGAGAGACAGCAGTAGAGAGTTTTATGTAGAGAGACAGCAGTAGAGAGTAGTATGTAGAGAGACAGCAGTATAGAGTAGTATGTAGAGAGACAGCAGTAGAGAGTAGTATGTAGAGAGACAGCAGTAGTAGTATGTAGAGAGACAGCAGTAGAGAGTAGTATGTAGAGAGACAGCAGTAGAGAGTAGTATGTAGAGACAGCAGTAGAGTAGTATGTAGAGACAACAGTAGAGAGTAGTATGTAGAGAGACAGCAGTAGAGAGTAGTATGTAGAGAGACAACAGTAGAGAGTAGTATGTAGAGACAACAGTAGAGAGTAGTATGTAGAGACAACAGTAGAGAGTAGTATGTAGAGAGACAACAGTAGAGAGTAGTAGAGAGACAACAGTAGAGAGTAGTATGTAGAGACATCAGTAGAGAGTATTATGTAGGAGACAGCAGTAGAGAGTATTATGTAGGAGACAGCAGTAGAGAGAGTATGTAGAGAGACAACAGTAGAGAGACAAATGTAGAGAGACAGCAGTAGAGAGTAGTATGTAGGGAGACAACAGTAGAACATGTAGAGAGACAACAGTAGAGACAACAGTAGAGACAACGAGTAGAGACAACAGTAGAGAGACAAATGTAGAGACATTCTACTCTCTACTGCTGTCTGCTGTCTCTCTACATACTACTCTACTGCTGTCTCTCTACTACTCTCTATTGTTGTCTCTCTACATACTAGTCTCTTTTTTGCATCAGTAACTGACGCTGAGAGCCACCGTCCCAGCATCAGTATTTTTATTGTCCCCAGCGTCCCCTTCACCGACAGTAGAAAGCCCCAAAGTGTTCCAGCGATCGGCTGAAATTAGGTTCCTGAAGGCATCACAGAGAAACACAGCGAAGTTATATCTCTGTTCTTTTAATGAGTGCACTTTAATTCCCTCACGTCTCAGATTAACTCTTCCATCTTTGAGTTTTTAGAAAGAAAAGAAAAGTTGAGAATATAAAAGAGCACCGCGGTGACACATTTATTAATATGATGAATTGCTTTTGGACAGAGACATCTTGTGCCGCCTCGTTCAAGGAAAGTATGATTTATGATCGCCTCGAGTTCACTGTCAAAACACAAAACTGAGGAATTATCGAGATTTGAGAATCTCAGTAATACAAATTAATGATCACATCACACAGCCCGACTGGTCTCACGCCGCCGGATTACAGTCCCTAACGGGCTATTTTTAAACGTTAATCAATGTATGACAAAGCCATAATTCAGCGTGGTGTCCACGGGGAGCTTCACCTTCATAATGAACAAGACATACTCTAAATCTCTTTCATTTTACTTAGACGGGAAGATGAACGTCTACCTCTAGCCACTGCAAAAAATAAAGAAATCAGACCAATCACAGCAGCGGTCAGTCTGACGTCATGCTGCCTGAGCTCATTAATATTCATGAGCTGGGTAAAGGATGCTGATAGGCTGGTGCGTGAAGAGCAATGCTGGATGATGTGTTGATAAGCAAGCCGCTTGACTCTGGCTCTTGATTATAGAGTTCTTTATTTCAAATGTCAGTTCACAAGTTCTGCAGAAACTCGGACACCTAACCCAAACAAACCCTCTGTCTTTCAATACACCAATCATTGTCTATACGGGGTATCCTGTTAAATCACATGTTAGATCACATGTTAGGTCTCACATGTTAAATCACATGTTAGATCACATGTTAGGTCTCACATGTTAGGTCTCATGTTAGGTCTCATGTTGGGTCACATGTTAGGTCACATGTTGGGTCTCATGTTGGGTCACATGTTAGGTCTAATGTTAGGTCTCATGTTAGGTCTCATGTTGGGTCACATGTTGGGTCACATGTTGGAGGTCTAATGTTAGGTCTCATGTTAGGTCTCATGTTAGGTCTCATGTTGGGTCTCATGTTAGGTCTCATGTTAGGTCTCATGTTAGGTCATATGTTGGGTCACATGTTGGGTCACATGTTAGGTCTAATGTTAGGTCATATGTTGGGTCACATGTTGGGTCACATGTTAGGTCTAATGTTAGGTCTCATGTTGGGTCTCATGTTGGGTCACATGTTGGGTCACATGTTAGGTCTAATGTTAGGTCATATGTTGGGTCACATGTTGGGTCTCATGTTGGGTCACATGTTAGGTCTAATGTTAGGTCTCATGTTGGGTCACATGTTAGGTCTAATGTTAGGTCTCATGTTAGGTCTCATGTTGGGTCACATGTTGGGTCACATGTTAGGTCTAATGTTAGGTCTCATGTTAGGTCTCATGTTAGGTCTCATGTTGGGTCTCATGTTAGGTCATATGTTGGGTCACATGTTGGGTCACATGTTAGGTCTAATGTTAGGTCATATGTTGGGTCACATGTTGGGTCACATGTTAGGTCTAATGTTAGGGTCTCATGTTGGGTCTCATGTTGGGTCACATGTTGGGTCACATGTTAGGTCTAATGTTAGGTCATATGTTGGGTCACATGTTAGGTCTAATGTTAGGTCTCATGTTGGGTCTCATGTTGGGTCACATGTTGGGTCACATGTTAGGTCTAATGTTAGGTCATATGTTGGGTCACATGTTGGGTCTCATGTTGGGTCACATGTTAGGTCTAATGTTAGGTCTCATGTTGGGTCACATGTTAGGTCTAATGTTAGGTCTCATGTTAGGTCTCATGTTGGGTCACATGTTAGGTCACATGTTGGGTCTCATGTTGGGTCACATGTTAGGTCTAATGTTAGGTCTCATGTTGGTCTCATGTTGGGTCACATGTTGGGTCACATGTTAGGTCTAATGTTAGGTCTCATGTTAGGTCTCATGTTAGGTCTCATGTTAGGTCTCATGTTAGGTCTCATGTTAGGTCATATGTTAGTTAGGTCTCATGTTAGGTCACATGTTAGGTCTAATGTTAGGTCATATGTTGGGTCACATGTTAGTCTAAAAGTCTCATCCAACTCATCACTTAAATGGAAATCATTAGCCCTTTGCATTGGTGCACCAACAGTGTTTGAACCGATACAAGTTACAAGTCATTACATACTCCAATAGCCAGGCTCTCATTGGCTAGCTGTTAGCCTCCCCCCGCCATAATCCTCCCTGTAAATGTGCGCCCGCTCTACCACTGGGCCAACCCGGCCACACAATATCATATTTGTCACAATTAATGGAGATTAGATTAGATTTTTTTAGATTATTTGGGCTTTTCAGCCTTTAATTTGTTTATTTGTTTATTTTTGACAGGACAGTTAGGTGAGGGGGGGGAGACATTTGAAGACACTTCTGTGACAATCAATGGAGATTAAACTCTGATTCATAATGTCAGAACTAATTATAATTAAAGGATGCTGTCGTGGCACGCGTGACATCACACCTGCTCTGTTACAGGAGCCCCCATCACACCTTGTGGGCTCAGAGTCCGTTGCCATGGCAACCCCGGCGAGATGCGGGTTGTTATTTGCAGACTCTGGACTCACTAAAGACAGGAGGAGGAGGAGGAGGAGGAGAAGACGATTTATTCATTCTTATCTCATGGTGTGTGTGTGTGTGTGTGTGTGTGTGTGTGTCTGTCTGTGTGTGTGTGTATATGTGTATGTGTGTGTGTATATGTGTGTATATGTGTGTATATGTGTGTGTGTGTGTGTATATGTGTGTATATGTGTGTGTGTGTGTATGTGTGTATATGTGTGTGTGTATATGCGTGTGTATATGTGTGTGTGTGTGTGTGTGTGTATATGTGTGTTTTTGTGTGTGTGAGTATAAATAAATAAAGTGCCAAACAAGTCGAAAAAAACACCAAGAAAGCAAAAAAAACAAAAGATAAAAAGGTCGAAAAATACGACAAATACAAAATGATGAAAAGAAAGTGGGAAAAAGTGTAAAAGCATCAAGAAAAAATGACTAAAAACAGCTGAAATCTTAATGATGTCTTCCTGTTTCTCCCATCCCAAACATGTCGGTTTCGTCTTTTTCTTCCGTTTTTAGGCGACAGTGAGGCGTGCGTGCGTGTGTGTGTGTGTGTGTGTGTGTGTGTGTGTGCGTGCTTACGTGTGTGTGTGTGTGTGTGTGTGTGTCCGGCTGTCTAACAGTTATGTGTTGCACCAGTTATTAGGTCTGGGTGATGTAGTTTGTTTGGTCCCTCAGCTCCTTTATGTGCCCCACACTTCAGGCTCAGCTCAGGCGCAGGAACTCCAGTCTTTGTGTGTGTGTGTGTGCGTGTGTGTGCATGTGCGTGCACGTGTGTGTGTGTGTGTGTGTGTGTGCGTGTGTGTGTGTGTGTGTGTGCGTGTGTGTGTGTGTGCGTGTGTGTGTGTGTGTGTGTGTGTGTGTGTGTGTGTGTGTGTGTGTGTGTGTGTGTGTGTGTGTGTGTGTGTGTGTGTGTGTGTGTGTGTGTGTGTGTGTGTGTGTGTGTGTGTCGACTTGCTGAGGTGCTAAAAGCCAGAATGAGTGTGAGATGGAAACCTGTGTTTTCTTTCCCCTGACATCCTTCTACTTCTCTTTTACTCTGTATACACACACACATATACATATATATATATATATATATATATATATATATATATATATATATACATATGTATTGGCTGTGTGTTACCATGCAGACTGTTTCCAAAAAAACAATTTAAAGGGTCTTTTTTTCACATTGGTCCAGTGTTGAGAACGGGGCTGTAACCTGCAGCCATGAAACAAGCTGTAATGCAGACTCAGATTATTATTCTTAGTGCCTGACAACATTATGGGATGGATCCCTACAGAGATAGACCTTTTAGTTAAAGAGGAAGATCCTTTTAGTTTAACATGAAACAGAAATCACCATCACCAAACCCACCAGACTCCATGTAAATAATCACTACTTTTAGTGTGTATAGAGCAGCATATCTCCACCAGACTCCATGGAAATAATCACTACTTTTAGCGTGTATAGAGCAGCATATCTCCACCAGACTCCATGTAAATAATCACTACTTTTAGCATGTATAGAGCAGCATATCTCCACCAGACTCCATGTAAATAATCACTACTTTTAGTGTGTATAGCAGCATATCTCCACCAGATTCCATGTAAATAATCACTACTTTTAGCATGTATAGAGCAGCATATCTCCACCAGACTCCATGTAAATAATCACTACTTTTAGTGTGTATAGAGCAGCATATCTCCACCAGACTCCATGGAAATAATCACTACTTTTAGCGTGTATAGAGCAGCATATCTCCACCAGACTCCATGTAAATAATCACTACTTTTAGCATGTATAGAGCAGCATATCTCCACCAGACTCCATGTAAATAATCACTACTTTTAGTGTGTATAGAGCAGCATATCTCCACCAGATTCCATGTAAATAATCACTACTTTTTAGCATGTATAGAGCAGCATATCTCCACCAGACTCCATGTAAATAATCACTACTTTTAGCATGTATAGAGCAGCATATCTCCACCAGACTCCATGTAAATAATCACTACTTTTAGCATGTATAGAGCAGCATATCTCCACCAGACTCCATGTAGATAATCACTACTTTCAGTCATTTCTAATTACATCTGATGATTCATATCAGCCCTCGGCCATTCCTCCGAGTCCTTCTGTAGTCTGAAAATTAATCGTTACGAGCTTCCATCACCAAGGGGAATTACCTGTGAATATGATCCAGGAGTGCAAAGATAAGCTACTTCCAAATGATAATCAATTTGTGTCCGAGGGATAGTTTATTACAGAGAAGTATCCGTCGCAGCGGTCATTAGCAGTGTGGGGGCAAATTTCCTGAATATCTTCAAAACCAGAAAGTCACAATAATTACATTTCTTCAATTAACCTGCAGGTACCAAACACCATTTCCTTTTTAAACCAACTAAAAAGCAGATTTCTGTTACTTGGAAATATCCAACATACTGAGTTCCAGTGGTATTTCACCGATCACATCGGTGTTGTTGTGATTGGTCGTAGTGTTATCCAATAGGGTGCACGTGGATGTGGGTCCGTGTGGATCCGTCGAATTTAGTAATAAAATAAAATGCCAGAAACTATAAAGTGATACCCCCGTTTTAAGCTTGCAGTGGGGCAGCCAGAGCAATGCACTATGGGTAATAAAGCAATGTCATCCCAAAAAAGATTAATAATAATCAATATTAATAAAAGAGAGTCTTAGTCTAAGTAACTGACAACTGTCCACACACACACACACACACACACACACACATCATGCACACACACACACACATATCATGCACACACATGTGCACGCATGCACGAACACACAGACACACACACATACACACACGCACACAAAAACAATTATCATGAGGCCAAATATCACACCTAAAGGCGGTTTGGTCAAATGATGGTTGAGCGCACACACACACACACACACACACACACACACACACACACACACACACACACACACAAAATCCACAGTGGGCTGTGAAAGGCCATCCATGCTGATTCTCAGTCCCCGGGGTGCGATGCATCTTATCTCCACTTCCCGCCTGTTAGCTAGCTTCAGATCCGGGACCGCTCACAAGCCTGGTGGGGGGTGTCGGGGGACCGGGGGGCATGGTGACCCGATAAGCAGGAAATGAGATGGTAGCTGAGACCTGGTCCAGGTCCAGCGGGTCAGCAGCGAGGTTAGCTGGAGGAATGCGACCACAGAGATCGCTCTCAAGCATGACCGCGGTGATGTTCACCCTGCTGCTGTTACTATTAATACTGTCCACTAGTACAGCTCCTTACCCTCATGGTGTCCTTATGCTGCCCTCTTGTTGTCCTCATGGTGTCCTTATGCTGCCCTCTTGTTGTCCTCGTGTTGTCCCCCGTGTTTTCCTCATGTTGTCCTCTTGTTGTCCTCATGCTGCCCTCTTGTTGTCCTCGTGTTGTCCCCGTGTTTTCCTCATGTTGTCCTCTTGTTGTCCTCATGTTGTCCTCATGTTGTCCTCTTGTTGTCCTTGTGTTGTCCCCGTGTTTTCCTCATGTTGTCCTCATGTTGTCCTATATCAATGTTCTTTTTAGTTCCCCAAAATAACATGATTGATTCCACCCAATGCTCTTTGCCAATTGAATCTACACTGAATCTACTGTGAATCTACTGTGAATCTACTGTTAGGCTACTGTGAATCTTCTGTGAATCTACTCTGAAACTACTGTGAATCTTCTGTGAATCTACTGTTAAGCTACTGTGAATCTTCTGTGAATCTACTGTTAAGCTACTGTGAATCTACTGTGAATCTACTGTTAAGCTACTGTGAATCTTCTGTGAATCTACTGTTAAGCTACTGTGAATCTACTGTGAATCTATTGTGAATCTACTGTGAATCTACTGTGAATCTACTGTTAAGCTACTGTGAATCTACTGTGAATCTACTGTGAATCTACTGTGAATCTATTGTGAATCTACTCTGAATCTTCTGTGAATCTACTGTTACGCTACTGTGAATCTGTGAATCTACTGTTACGCTACTGTGAATCTTCTGTGAATCTACTCTGAATCTACTGTGAATCTACTTTGAAACTACTGTGAATCTATTGTGAATCTACTCTGAATCTTCTGTGAATCTACTGTTACGCTACTGTGAATCTTCTGTGAATCTACTCTGAAACTACTGTGAATCTTCTGTGAATCTACTGTGAATCTTCTGTGAATCTACTATTAAGCTACTGTGAATCTACTGTGAATCTACTGTTAAGCTACTGTGAATCTACTGTGAATCTACTGTGAATCTATTGTGAATCTACTGTGAATCTACTGTGAATCTACTGTTAAGCTACTGTGAATCTACTGTGAATCTACTGTGAATCTACTGTTAAGCTACTGTGAATCTTGCCTTTAACATGTTGCAGTGTACAGTTTGGTGCATGTCAAAAAGAGAAATTTGACCGTGTACTCCCTCCCGGCCGCGAGTGTGGAGTGCTTCATGTGACCTTTTCAGACCTAATGGGGCTCTGTCTGGTCCCCAGACACCTACATGGTGGTCCAGCGTTGGGGTGTTGGTGTTGGGGGTTGGGGAGGCCAGATTGTTTAATTGATGACATTTGGCTGACAGCGGGGGGTCTGCGGTACAAGAAGACAGCAGGAAGCCGATCAGTCTCAGAGGGAAGGATGGAGCAATGTGAAACTTTCACCAGTGTCCAGTGTCCCAGACCAGAGGGAGACCTCTGGGTCCTGGTTCACCGTTAGACCTGACGGAGGACAGGAGGCCGGCTGGGATCTTTACACAATGTCCTCGGGTCACGAAACACAAAAGAAGCGTTAAACGTCAAAAATGTTGGGTGCGTGTGTGTGTATTGTGTGTGTGTATATTTATGTGTGTGTGTGTATGTATGTGTGTGCGTTTGTATGTGTGTGTGACATGACAGCCCATGCTGCTACAGAAACATGCGGTAAAGACAAAAGAGACAAGATGCAGATAAGACCAGAAGAAGAAGAAGAAGAAGAAGAAGAAGAAGAAGAAGAAGAAGAGGAAGAAGAGGAAGAAGAGGAGGAGGATGAACGGGAGGAGGAAACACAGGAGCAGGAAGTCTGAAGAGGAGGAAGGAGCACTCGGTACTTTTTTTCCCATGATGCCTGTTGATCTGAAGACAACACGAGGCTTAGAAATGAGAAACGATCTCAGTCAGGAGCCAATGAACTGGAAACGGGGAGAGGGAGAAAGAGAGACCAAAATAGAGAGAGAGAGGGACAAAGAGAGCTAGAGAGAGAGAGAGAGAGAGAGAGAGGAAGGGGGAGAGAGAGAGCATGGGTAAGGTAACGGAGGAAGGCAGAGTCAGAAGCACGGTTGATGAATGAAGGGATGATGGATGATGGATGAATGAAGGGATGACAGGTGAGAAGGAAGATAAATGGAGGGGGTGAATGGGACCCACTGATGTTTCCCTCCCCCACCCCATGCTCTGGTTTACTTCTGAGCCCACATTGAGGGGCGTGTTAGGGCCAAGGAGGCAAGATCCTAAAACACTAATTAACACAATTATGGAAAGTCAAATAAAATAAATTGACTTGAGAGTCAAAAACGATGACATCATACAAAAATACATCTGGGGAAATATAATAATAATAATAATAATAATAATAATAATAATATCAGACATTGTTGACACTACATCTCCATTTAGGTGGAAGAATGAACTGGGATGGATGGATGGATGAGGGATGGAAGCATGGAGGGATGGAAGGATGGAGGGATGGATGGATGGTTGGATGGATGGAGGGATGGATGGAAGGAAGGAAGGGATGGATGATTGGAATGTACACGCTGCAAATGCTGAAAGGAATGGATGGATTTATAGAGAAGAAGTCTTAGCTGTAGGGTGAGAGAGAGAGCAGAAAAGAGAGGAGTACAAGAGAGGCGAGTGACACTTCAGAGAATCCTGACGAGCCTCAAGGCAGAGGGATGGAGGGAATGATGGAGGTAGGGATGGAGGCATGGATGGATGGAGGGATGAATGGATATATATATTAAACAGGTCAACTTGTGTGAATGAATGTAGCCTACTGGCACACAATGGGTGCCCGGTATTTCCATGGGTGCTTGGTATTTCCATGGGTGCTTGTATTTCCATGGTGCTTGGTATTTCCATGGGTGCTCGGCATTTCCATGGGTGCTCGGTATTTCAACGGTGCTCGGTATTTCAACGGGTGCTCGGTATTTCAACGGGTGCTTGGTGTTGCCCACGGGTGCTCGTTATTTCCATGGGTGCTCGGTATTTCCATGGTACTGTTATTTATGGGTGCTCGTTATTTATGGGTGCTCGGTATTTCCATGGGTGCTCGTTATTTCCATGGGTGCTCGACGCAATATTGGACAAAATGCAAATGTATGAAAGATGGCTGCAAGTTGTTAAGAGATTTTTTTCACTGAAGTGTGTAAGTGATTCAACAAAAACACACACACACACACACACACACACACAGAGCACACACACACACACACACACACACACACACAGAACACACACACACGCACACACTGACACAGAGCACACACACACACACACACAGAACACACACACACGCACACACTGACACAGAGCACACACACACACACACACACACACACACACTGACACAGAGCACACACACACACACACACACAGACACAGAGCACACACACACACACAGACACAGAGCACACACACACTGACACAGACACACACACACACAAAGATACAAATATATAAATATATATAGGGCACCTTTAATATTTGTTGACATATTTGAGCCTGTTGGATTTAATACAGTGCATACATTACATATTGCATCTTTAATATATCTTTCCTCTCTCTCTCTTGTCCCTCAGCTTGTCTCACGCTTCCTGTTCCCATGTCTTCTCTGGTTATTACCACCCTGATAATACCCCCCCTCGGGGTAATCAATCTGTCAGATTACGGGCCAGACTACATGTCACATCCCAGCGGGTCACTTGTAAAAGCTTATTGGGATTATTAGAAACATAAACAAGAGTAAACTCCCTGGCACAGGAGGCAGAGACACAGAGGTGGTGAGACGCCGCTAAGGAGACCTCAGGAGACAGAGACACAGAGGTGGTGAGACGCCGCTAAGGGAGACCTGTGAGATTGCAGGAGACAGAGACACAGAGGTGGTGAGACGCCGCAAGGAGACCTTTAGGAGACAGAGACACACACAGTACAATGGGGGGCATCCAACACACAGTACAGCAAAGTCCTTCACTGGGGAGGGGGGTCGGCTGGCATCCTTCACTGGGAAGATCCAACACACATACAGAGACCCAGCTCTATACTGCAGTTTACAGAGAGATGTTGATTAATGTTCATTGTCCTGATCAAATAAATCTACACTGATAATAACTTTATATTAACCAACACACTCTCACTGCCAACTCTTTGTGTGTGTGTGTGTGTGTCTGTGTGCGTGCGTGTCTGTGTGTGTGTGTGTGTGACTTTCTGTGTGTGTGTGTCTTGTATGTCTTTCTGTGTGTGTGGTCTGTGTGTGTCTGTGTGTGTGTGCGTGCGTAAGGCGTGTCTGTGTGCATGTGTGTCTGTGTGTGCGGTGTGTCTGTGTGTGTGCGTGCGTGTCTGTGTGTGTGTCTCTGTGTGTGTGTCTTTGTTTTGTCTTTCTGTGT
>CM049374.1:35410647-35420300 GCA_026937815.1 Etheostoma perlongum | reverse complement strand
AGCTATCAGTTGGTTCTGACAAGTTCCGGGGCGTCCAAGCGACACACCGTGCGGGGAGACCGGGTGTCTAGAAGCCATCCTGATTGAGTTGGGAGTTGGCAGGGGGGTGATCACCGGCTTTTGTTTCCCGACACGCCGTGGGTGTGTTTGCACAGCGGTCGTCAGTCGGAGGAGCTGTGTGTTCTAGCGAGGCAGTGTTTGTTTGTCTGTGTATTGTAGCAGTGCACTGTTTTGCTATGTGTTTTGTGTTTATGTTGTTCACTATTACGTTGTGCTGACTCATAGTGGGTATTGTGTTTGTTTCCCGACATACCGTGTGTGTTTACCGTCGGATTTGGGTGTTTCGTCGCGAAGCGAGTTAGTGTTTGTTTTCCGCTGGTCCAAGCTGGGTGTTTTTCCAGCGAGGTTAGTGTTTGTTTCCTGACGCTGGTCAGAAGCGCTGGTGTTTTTCCGTAGCGAGTTAGTGTTTTGTTTCCTGACAAGCGCTGATGTTTTTCCGTCCAGAAGCGCTGTGTGTTTTACCAGCGGGTGTCCGCGGTTAGGTGTTTTTCCGTAGCGATTGTTTTGTTTGTAACAATTTGTTTGTTTGTTTGCTGGTTTGGTTGTGAGACAATAAAGTGTTGCTTCACACCAGGTTTATTGTGATAACTTGGGTTCTTTGTGAGATTTTGCTTAGGACAAAGGACACAGGTTGGTTGTGATTTGTGAAGTTTTTTATTGTCGCAGTGTTTTATTGTGGAAATTGTGTGATTTGAGAAATAGAGCAGGACAGATGGGTAAAACCAAAGTACCGCTGTACCTAGCTAAAGATGTAAAATTCATGGAAAAAACCTTCCCAGGAAGTGTGGAATTTGTGAAAAATTGGACAAAAAATACGGCACTTTGATTGTAAATTTAGAATGACGTCTGTTACTAGTTAAATTGCAGGTGGAGGAGAGAGTTGCTATTTAGGAGAAAAGGCGGGGATTACAGGAGAGTTGTGTGCTGCAGGAATGTGGAGAGCAGGCAGGCAAGAGGGACAAGACAGATAAGGGAAACTACAGAGATGACTTTTTCCCTTGTTCTCTGTTTGCGCCTTTTATTTGGAATATAACGAAAACCAAGCATAAATCAAATCTGAAAATGGGGATTCACTAAAATTGGACATTGGGTTGGATTGATTGGAAAATTGGATGAGAAACAGTCAGAACTGGAAACAAATCGGGCCTGGGGCCCTTAAATAAAAGGTGAGCAGAACCTGTTGGGAATCGAATCTGCACATTGGTGAAATCTAAATAAGGCAATGATGTTTTCATGGTCTGACTGATAAAAAAATTGGAGTGATCAATGGGGTTATTAATGCTACGTGTTGTTGAAAAGTAAAGTAGCCAAACAGTGGGTTTGGTGAAGTAGTGTGTATTTTGTCTGAGAGACAGACTACACACATGGAAGGAGGCACAATGTGTTAAAAATTTTCTGAGCATGAACCTCTTAAAACATGAGTAGTGTTGAAATTTCTTAGCAAATTCTATGAGGAGTAATGCATGTATACATGATTACAATCACAATTATATGAGGGTGTCTGACGAATCACATACATTGATTACTGAGTTGGGACCAGATCCCTCTAGATTACAGATGGACTTATTGGTAAAAAAAGAAAAAACAATGAGTCAGAGCTGAGCTAGTGAAAGAAATTAGGAAAAAGTAATGAAGAATATAAAACAGTTGATTGATACCAATTCCAAAATTGTTAGATTTAAAAGGAAAAAAGTAATGGAAGAATATAGAACAGTTGGTCGATATCAATTCCAAAATTGTTAGATTTAAGGAAAATAAGTAAAAAAAATGCGTGCATGTACGTGTGTATGTGTATGTATATATATATATATATATGAGATATATGTATGCATATATATACATATTTGAAAGAAATTGCTCAAGAAGAATGAGCCAGAGTACATGGATTGCCACTGTTATGGGAAGACTAAGTTTATTTTTGTTTTTTAATTTTTTAATGGGAATTAAATTTGTACTTTCAAACATTTTATTTCCAGTATGTATTTTTTTGTTAAGTCAAAAGCATTGAGGTGCTTAGTCATAGAGGGAGTATGAGGGAGTATCCTGACTAGCCATGTGATACACCAATTTTCCCAGTAAAAAAGGTGATAAGGTTCATTGGCGCTTGATTCGAGATATAAGACAAACAACTGAGGCCTGTAATAAGAAATTCATATAGACAAGATTTTCTTTTAGTTAATTGTTCATATATTAAGTGGATCTACATTGTAGGTGCCTCTGAAACATGAGCTTCTAAAGATAGATCCTTGAATAGAACCTCCGGCGTCTAGAGACAGCTAGTGTTGTTATGGCTTTGCAATTTATCACTGTGAGCAAAAAAGGCAACAAAAAGCTGGCGCCTTGAGAGATATGCAACGGTCAGCTTGCCCAAACTGTAGGTTAATGCCTGAACCAATCTACAGGCGAGATAAATTTCTAGCTTCTAAGATTGAATGACAGCTACAGTCATTTTTGTTTTTTTTTTTTTATGTATGTTTTGATATTTTTTTTTGACACTAGGCGGGTTCACAGGGACAGCTCTGGCCCCTAGAAGCCTGAAAAACAGAAAACAGAAGGACGAAGTGTGTTGTTTAAAAGATTAGAGTGTTTTCCCAAACATGGTCTGGTTTCTGTTGGGGCAAACAGGAGATAAGGAGCAGTCATGTGTTATGCGCACAGGCTGTGGGGTCACTCTGTGACTCTGTTCGTTGTGAAGTTAGAAGTTGAAGAAGTGTAGAAGTTCAGTTCTTGTCATTTTGGTTTGTTATTGTTTCAACAAGGTCTCTACTTCGCAACGAATTCCTGAGTTTGGCTTAACAGAAACAAGCAGTACAGTCCAGAGCCCCCCCACTAGACATTAGACACACTAAAAACTCCAGATGATAAGCTACAAGACCTTATCTGACACGCCTAGGAGCCTTGATCAACAAAATGAGATGGTACAATGAGGAGGAAAGAAAAGCTTTTCCTCACCTAAAAGAAGAGCTAATGTCATCACGACAATTGAACAGACTGTGGATTTTGGGAAAGATCTTTGGCCTCAGTAGAATAAAGTCAGAGAGAAACACAGTGAGGTCACAGACATACACAGAGATAGCAACCTAAGCGCCCCCGTGCCCCTCCCTCTCTGCTCCTTTCCTTCTGTGGAACAGGAAGCGCACTCTCAGAGCTGAGGTGCCAGAGCACAACAAAGGTCAGAGAGACAGTTTGAACATGCAGACTTGCTAAGTGAAGTTACTTCAGGCTATTCAATTAACACACAGATTAGCTACTTGCAAGTGTGCAGCACGTGCTAAGCGAGAAAAAGATCCAGTCAGTTTAGGTAATGCAAAAGCAGATGAAAAGCTAGGAGAGCAGCTGTAAGATCAGAGCTCTCTCGGTTCAAGAGGAACCACAGAATCCGATCCCTACAGAAGTGCTGAAAAACATGCAAGATAACTCCCCAAAACCGAGAAAGATGTATGGCTGGCGGACGGTGCAACTTGTGTTGATAGCCTATATCAGAGAGATGACAAGCCCTGCTTGTCTGAAATTTGTTTTTATGGTAGCTGGGTGGGCCATGGCGAAAGCCATGTCCCAACAGCGAGGGAATGGTACAGAATAAGGTGTTTCACACCTTCAAGGGATTAAATTCTTACTTCAAAAATGTAATCCAAAGTAAGACCAAGGAAATGCCCACAAGGGTCACATCCGAGATCCTATACATGGATTTCATAGAGCTAAAGCAGATGCCATTACTGTAGCCAAAATACTCGCTAAAACGGTAATACCCCAGTATGGCATCCTAAGAATAATTTGGAGTGATTATGGCCCACATTTTGTAAATGAGACAGTAACAGTAACATTGCTTTGTGGGAAGGGGTCCCCTGGGCAGAGAAAAAGTGATGATCCAGGGGCCTTCTTAGCAGAGTGGATGTGCAAAGTGTTTAGAGATAGGACTGTTCAAAGTGCATGTAATCTGCCTATCTCTCCCTCTCTGTCTCCCCAGGTGGGGAGACTCCAGCCAGATGACCAAGTGCCGATAAAAGTGATAAAGAGGAAGTGCTGGTCATCACCAAAGTGGGAGGGGGCCGTACACTGTGCTCATCACCACGCCCACAGCTGTAAAGATTGCTGAGCGATCCCACGTGGGTTCACCAAAGTCACTGTAAAAAAGATCAATCCATTCCCACACACCCGAATAGGCTGGAGGCGGGCGGTATCAAAACCTTTGCCTGCTGAAGAAAAGAAGAAACCAACTGAGACTTTATACTCCAGCTATGGGTGAACTAAAGGGATGGGTTTGTTCTGTCCTACTGGTCCTCTGCGTGTCGCTGACAGCGAGTAAGGGACCACAATGAAAGGTTTCGCACGGAAACCGTATGCTCATCGGCAAGCCATGAAAGACTATGATGTGGTTTACAATTCGTCCTTTGATTTGAACATTTGGTATTGCTATGCTAAATATGTAACTAAATCTGAGAACCACAAAAACTGTTATGTATGCACACGTATGCCAATTTCCGCCCACAACCCGTAGGTGGTCCCGAAACCCGTCGACGCCAGCACCATCTTCCTACACGGCGCTACCCTCCGCCTTAACACCCACTCTGTTGAGCGAGACCCTGAATTGGCAAATGGTCCCGCCATTGACTGTATGCAAGTGGACATCACCAAGTCTGTAGGTAATAAGACTTGTGTGCCCTTTTCAGGCCCCTGATGCATTGAGAACATATGGCCAGCTAGGAGTCAATTGGCTGTGTGGCTCCTACATGTTCCTAGATTTACCGGTGGGTTGGGAGGGTCATTGCGCTCTAGAACCGGCAGATCATTCACACATGGTAACGCTCCGCCACCACCCACGTGCGAGACGTAGTGCTTTTGAACGCCATGACAGCGTAGGGGGATCGGATGTCCCCAAAGGTCACGAGCTGTGGTCAGATGGCCAGAAAGTTTTGCATGCACTTTTCCCGTGGGTAGGGGTGGGTAAAGTTGAGCTGAGAATGGAAACAATCAGTTACCGAGTAGGGCTGTTCATGAATTCAACCGTAACAGCCCTGTCAAAAATATGTGAAGAATTGACCGCTATAAGATTGATCGCCCTACAAAATAGGCTGGTGTTAGACCAGTTGACGGCATCACAAGGTGGTGTGTGTGCGCTTATTGGTACTACGTGTTGCACTTTTATCCCAGATAATGACAAAGATGCAGGTGTCATTCAGAAAGCCATTCTTAATTTGACTGCACTTGAGAGATGCTGCTAGGCAGATAATGTAGTTAGCGGAGATTTCCTCTCTGGTTAACTTCAGGACCTTGGTATGGATTATTGCTTAGAATTGTTACTTTCCTTGTAGCAGTACTTGTAATAATTTTCATAGTGCTAGGATGTGTAATGCCTTGTGTTCATACACTTTACAACTGACCAACTATGCACATGTCCAGTTTCATCAGCTCTCTGCTAAATCTGATAAGTAACGATAAATGTGTCCCAAGCCCACACAATGATGTATTAAAGCACACATAAACCTTTGAACTCATCTTGGCCAACAGGGTGATCGCTCCCTAAGGGGGGGGTCGAGAAGGAATTTTCCTTTCTAACAGACGGAAAGGGTTTTTGCCTTCTCCCTGATGAAGAGTAAACAAGTATCCTATCCTGTGTGTGCATGCTTTGACGTAATTATTGAAAACCGCAACCCGGAGTCATAATTGCTGATGTTTGTTAAATGTACAACAGGAGGGAAATGACAGAGAAATTCGTTTTTATCTCTGTAGTAATGTCTTAGAATATTATACCTTGCATGCTTAAATTCATGTTCATATCATAATCACTGCTTTCATGCTTATCATATATTCATATCTTGCTTGACGTATATTCATACATGCTTTTATATTTTATAATCTTATATGCACATTTAACCAACTATGTTTTCCTTAAAGCACCGCCATGAAGTCTACTCTGTTGTAAATCCTTTAGATAGTCTTAGTTTCGAGGTCAGGCACTCTGCCCTCCTTTTTCTGTGTAGATAGACTCAACAACTGTAAATCTTTGTGTGTGTGTGCTTCAATAAAAAGCCTATGCTTTTGTAACTAGGTGTCTGTTCCGCGGAAGCAACTCTGGCAGGCAGATTGCAGTCACGGATCTAGCCCTTTTGCAAAAGCTTTTCAACTACACATTTTGCCGTCTGCGTCTCGTTTCTTTGCTTGACCATGTTTATTTAGTAAGATAAAGTGTCCTGAACCTGACATTACTATACGTAGATGATATTCTGATAGCTTCTCCTGATAAAGAGACGTGTGAGCAGGACACAATAGCTACCCTCCAGCATCTGGCAGAGGAAGGCCATAAGGTCAGTAAAAATAAACTACAGCTGTGGAGAACAGAAGTAAAGTACTTAGGTCATAACCTCAGAGCAGGAGGAAGGACAGTATTAGAGGAACGAAACACAGCTCTCCTCCAGGCACCAAAACCGGTAACAAAAAAACAGATGAGGTCATTTTTAGGTCTCACAAATTACTGTCGAAGTTGGGTTCCAAAGTATGCAGAGTTAACAAATCCTCTTAATAGACGGATGTATGAAGAAACATTAAAAATGACGTTCTGTCTGCTCAAACAAGTGCTAGTGTCCAGTACCAGAGGTGGGTAGTAACGAGGTACATTTACTCCGTTACATTTACTTGAGTAAGTTTTTGAAAAAATTGTACTTCTAGGAGTAGTTTTAAATCACTGTACTTGTACTTGAGTAGATTAGTGAAGAAGCTGTACTCTTACTCCGCTACATCAGGCTACAATGAGCTCCTTACTTTTCTTTTTACCTCTTTGGTATTCTACGTGTCATTGTTTTTACCCCAGCAGAGAGAGAGAGAGAGAGAGAGAGAGAGAGAGAGTCTTCCGCTGAAGGCTCTACCACGGGACTGTGTTTAACCAATCAAACGGCGTTGTGCAGTCACGTGACCATACTCGATCTCAGCGGCGGGACAGGTTAGCTTTACAGTCGTAGCAAAACAAAGATGTCAGAATCAACCATCGCCAAGGCAACGCAGACCAGGAGGACCCCCCGGTCTCATAGTGAAACCATGGTTACCTTTTAGTTAAAGTGGTAACAGCAGCTACACTGTGCTGCGTTTAGTGTCGACCAAAACAATCGGACATGTGAGCGTCCAACAACTCAACATCTAACCTGAGGAGACGTAGCGGTAGTTTTAGTTGTTGCTGTGGAGAGGTGGATGTTTGGAACATTTCCTATATATATATATATATATATATATATATATATATATATATATATATATAAAAAATTTGATGTTTAAGTCTCTTCACTTAAGCTGTTTTGTAATTAATAAATTAATTTTAATTTATTTTATTGATTGGATGAACTATAATTTGCCTAAAGATGATTATTTTGTATTTTTGTCTGTCTGGTTGATGCTTGTGTTAAGAAATAAATCAGACGTTACTCAACAGTTACTCACTACTTGAGTAGTTTTTTTATCAAGTATTTTTTTTTTTTTTTATTCTTACTCAAGTAGTTATTTGGATGACTACTTTTACTTGAGTCATATTATTGTGAAGTAACAGTACTTTTACTTGAGTACAATTTTTGGCTACTCGACCTACCTCTGTCCAGTACTACGCTCGCATTACCTAATTATCAAAAAGATTTTGTTCAAACTAGACTGTAAAGGACATTTTATGACATCCGTCCTACTGCAGAGACATGGTGATGAAGTTAAACCTGTTGCATATTTCTCATCTAAGTCAGATAGTGTGGCCTGTGCACTGCCTCATTGGGCCAGAGCAGTGGTAGCTGCCTCCATGGCCGTGGAGGCTAGTTCAACTATAGTGTTATTTCACTCTCTCACACTAAGAGTGCCACATGCAGTGTCTGCACTGCTGCTACAGACAAACATGGCGTCTTTGTCCCCCGCCAGACACTTAGCATGCACGGCTACTTTATTGTCACAACCACATCTCACTATAGAGCGGTGCACTACATTAAACCCAGCCACACTACTACCAACATATGATGATGGGGAGCAACATGGCTGTCAGGAAATGGCAGAACAAACAGCTAAAAGTAGAGCAGATTTGAAAGATCAGCCACTGGCCGAAGGGGAAGTGGTTTATGTTGATGGTTCCTCTAAAAAAAACTAAAACTAAAACAGGATATGCAGTAGTCACACAAGACAAAGTATTAAAAGCAGAAGCCTTGCCATCAAGTTTCTCTGCACAAGCTGCAGAACTAGTTAATGAGGGGAATCAATATGCTTTAGCTACTGTTCATGTTTGTGCTCAACGTTGGAAAACCCGAGGCATGGTTCCCTCAACTGGAACACCAGTAACTCATGGCCGCTTATTGACAGAGTTGCTTGAGGCAGTGCAGCTACCAGAACATCACACGCAGGGCAGGGACTCGGTGTCCTTGGTAGAGGATGGATACCCGACCCGAGCCCGACGGGACCCGACGGTACCCGACCCGAGCCCGACGGGACCCGACGGTACCCGACCCGAGCCCGACGGGACCCGACGGGTCGGGCCGGGTTCGGACAGATTTTTAGAAAGGATGCTCGGGTTCGGGTCGGGCTCGGTCACATCAGCGCGATAAGGCATTGAACATTTAGAATTTAAAACAGCTGATTATGTAGGTAACCAATGGGCCTGTTTCACCTGATGCAAATGTTGGTTTTTGGATTAAAATAAATGTCAAATATTACCCTAACATCGTCTTCCTGTGTGCTGTGACAACGAGAGACGTGCGTATTAAGCTCCATGTGGCAGCGCAACGATGGAAGATGTTAAAAAGAAGTTGGCCGCAGGAGATTTTAAAACTATTGAAAACGAAGGAAAGTCAGCTGTGCATTGATGCGCTCATCTGTTGACATTTCCCAATGCCTTCCTACATGCTTAATAAAAGCGGCTTTCCACACAAACAAACGTACATGTGTCATTAGTATGAGAAACAAATGCGATTTTAACTGTCGGGCTCGGACAGAAAAATCCGGCCCGATCCGCACTCTGGTCCTTAGGGAATGCATTGGCAGATAAAATGGCTGAACAGGCAGCAGAAGGCCCCATTCAGACGTTACAGCTACAAGATCAGACCGGGATGGATGATCACATATTAAAACAACAAAGTCCACATTAAATAAGGACGTGTGGATGAGACATGGTGTAAAGCTACAACAAAACCTCTATAGAGGACCAGAAGATAAACCTGTCCTACCAAACAATGTCTACACATGGGCGGCTGTATGGACGAGTGGTAGGACAGGGACACCAACACTTTACTACATATGGTTATAATATTCAAACATTCTGTAGAGCATGTGTGACGTGTGCCAGGCACAATCCACAAGGTAATCTACCCCCACAGCGGGGCAGATTCCTGCCCCTACTTACCCCTTTCAACTAATACTCATGGACTCTATAGAGCGTAATCAAGGGGGGGGTGTTCATTATCGATGTTTTTAACTTTTTATGTTTTTGTCCCTTTTTTTCAATGTTGGTCACTTGTTTTGACGTTTTCAACACTATTAACTTCACTTTTACAGTTATTTTTGGAATTTATGGTCAATAAAAAAATGTTTACCTAATGTTTGAGTTAGAAAAGCAGAAATTAGGAATTATTGAGACTAAA
>CM049374.1:35390647-35403147 GCA_026937815.1 Etheostoma perlongum | reverse complement strand
CCTCTTTAACTAAAAGGTCTATCTCTGTAGGGATCCATCCCATAATGTTGTCACCCACTAAGAATAATAATCTGAGTCTGTCAGCGGCAACAACACCATCTAGTGGACGGTGACTGATGCTGAACATCTGTCCTGTAGGGTACCATTACAGACCGGTTCCCGGTCCAGGTTGTAAATTATCGCCTTTTAATGGGCACACCTCAGCTTATGTGAGACTCTAGGTGACCATTTACTTACATACCAGATTCTTTCCCTTCCCATACAGAAATAAAGAGAAAGAGAAAAGTAAAATGACTGACATGGAAAACTACCTCTGCTCGTTTATTCCAGCGATTCTAGCGCCGAGGGTGCTGTTAGCTTCCACAAATGACGCCTTCATGCTAACCACGGGCCATTGTTCTCTGCATGAGTGAGAGCAATCACACTTCCATCTCAGTGGTTTAGAGCTCACACAGATCCACTCATCAACAGCACGGCGCTACAGAGACACCTCGAAGAGACAGAAAGACAACAATGGAGCGGCGGACGGGGGGGACACGTCTGTACGGGGACTTGAACCTGTGACCATCCGGTTCCCTGCCCAAAACCCTACAGACTGCAGCTGCCCCAATGCATGCAAATAGAGCAGAATATTTTATTTTCAAATGCTTTCTGTAGCTTTAAAGTGGTCTCAGAACAGGAGACAATGGTATCATCAGCATACAGGGACGCTGTAGAGCGTCCTCTGGTGGACAGACTATGCAACGCCATCACTAACGGGGACGTTGCAGAGCGTCCTCTGGTGGACAGACTATGCAACGCCATCACTAACGGGGACGCTGTAGAGCGTCCTCTGGTGGACAGACTATGCAACGCCATCACTAAAGGGACGTTGTAGAGCGTCCTCTGGTGGACAGACTATGCAACGCCATCACTAAAGGGACGTTATAGAGTGTCCTCTGGTGGACAGACTATGCAACGCCATCACTAACAGGGACGCTTTAGAGCGTCCTCTGGTGGACAGACTATGCAACGCCATCACTAACAGGGACGTTATAGAGTGTCCTCTGGTGGACAGACTATGCAACGCCATCACTAACAGGGGGACGCTGTAGAGCGTCCTCTGGTGGACAGACTATGCAATGCCATCACTAACGGGGACGTTGTAGAGCGTCCTCTGGTGGACAGACTATGCAAGGCCATCACTAACAGGGGCGTTGTAGAGCGTCCTCTGGTGGACAGACTATGCAACGTCATCACTAACAGGGACGTTGTAGAGTGTCCTTTGGTGGACAGACTATGCAACGCCATCACTAACAGGGACGCTTTAGAGCGTCCTCTGGTGGACAGACTATGCAACGCCATCACTAACGGGGACGCTGTAGAGCGTCCTCTGGTGGACAGACTATGCAATGCCATCACTAACGGGGACGTTGTAGAGCGTCCTCTGGTGGACAGACTATGCAAGGCCATCACTAACAGGGACGTTGTAGAGCGTCCTCTGGTGGACAGACTATGCAACGCCATCACTAACAGGGACGTTGTAGAGCGTCCTCTGGTGGACAGACTATGCAACGCCATCACTAACAGGGACGTTGCAGAGCGTCCTCTGGTGGACAGACAACGCCATCACTAACAGGGACGTTGTAGAGCGTCCTCTGGTGGACAGACTATGCAACGCCATCACTAACAGGGACGTTGCAGAGCGTCCTCTGGTGGACAGACAACGCCATCACTAACAGGGACGTTGTAGAGCGTCCTCTGGTGGACAGACGCCATCACTAACAGGGACGTTGTAGAGCGTCCTCTGGTGGACAGACGCCATCACTAACAGGGACGTTGTAGAGCGTCCTCTGGTGGACAGACAACACCATCACTAACAGGGACGTTGTAGAGCGTCCTCTGGTGGACAGACGCTATCACTAACAGGGACGTTGTAGAGCGTCCTCTGGTTGACAGACGCCATCACTAACAGGGACGTTGAGGACCACAGCGTCCAGCGGCATGCCGTTCCATCCGGTCTGCGTTTAGTTGGACCATCATTTATTTTCCAACAGGACCATGACCCCCAACACCCCTCCAGACTCTGTAAGGGGTATTTGACCCAGAAGGAGAGTGATGGAGTGCTGCACCTCCACAGTCCACGGACCTGAAGCCAGTCCAGATGGTCTGGGGACACCTGGACCGCAGAGTGAAGGCAAAGGTCCGACAGGTGCTGAGCATTCTGGGAACTCCTTCAAGACTGTTGGGAAACCATTTCAGGTGAAGACCTCATGAAGTTCATCAGGAGAATACCACGAGTCAGTAAATGGGGGGGGTACTCTGAAGAAACTAGAATATAAGTCATGTTTTCAGGTGTTTCTACTTTGTTGTTAAGTCCATAACTCCACATGTGTTCATTCATAGTTCTGATGCCTTCAGTGATCATCTACCATGGAAACAGTCATGAAGATGAAGGAACTCATTGGAGGAGAAGGTGGTCCAATATATTAAAAAATAAAATAAATCATCCATTATAAATAACGATCCAGATAGTTTTAACCATCCATCCATCTCTCTCTCTCGCTCATCATCTCTCTCTCTCTCTCTATCCATCCATCTCTCTATCCATCCATCCATCCATCTCTCTCTCTCACTCATCATCTCTCTCTCTCTCTCTATCCATCCATCTCTCTATCCATCCATCCATCTCTCTCTCTCTCTCTCTATCCATCCATCTCTCTATCCATCCATCCATCCATCTCTCTCTCTCACTCATCATCTCTCTCTCTCTCTATCCATCCATCTCTCTATCCATCCATCCATCCATCTCTCTCTCTCACTCATCATCTCTCTCTCTCTCTCTATCCATCCATCTCTCTATCCATCCATCCATCCATCTCTCTCTCTCGCTCATCATCTCTCTCTCTCTCTCTATCCATCCATCTCTCTATCCATCCATCCATCCATCTCTCTCTCTCTCGCTCATCATCTCTCTCTCTCTATCCATCCATCTCTCTATCCATCCATCCATCCATCTCTCTCTCTCACTCATCATCTCTCTCTCTCTCTATCCATCCATCTCTCTATCCATCCATCCATCCATCTCTCTCTCTCTCATCATCATCATCTCCATCCATCTCTCTATCCATCCATCTCATCTCCATCCATCCATCCATCCATCTCTCTCTCTCACTCATCATCTCTCTCTCTCACTCTCTATCCATCCATCTCTCTATCCATCCATCCATCCATCTCTCTCTCTCGCTCATCATCTCTCTCTCTCTCTATCCATCCATCTCTCTATCCATCCATCCATCCATCTCTCTCTCTCACTCATCATCTCTCTCTCTCACTCTCTATCCATCCATCTCTCTTTCTATCTATCTATCTATCCATCCATCCATCCATCCCTCTCTCTCTCTCTCCATCCCTCTCTCTCTCTATCCATCTCTCTATCATCTCTCTCTCTATCCATCCATCCATCCATCCATCTCTCTCTCTCTCTCACTCATCATCTCTACTTTAGAAGACGGGACTCTTCTTTTCTTTCTTTCTTTCCTTCTTTCTTTCTTTTCTATCTGTCCTCCCGTTGTTAGCAGCTCCATGGCTGCAGACATTATAAAGGCCGTGTGCAGTGGAGGGAGAGCTCTGAGAGACGGGGACGGGGGACGAGAGGAGACATTTCTGTCTCTCTTGGTTTCCGTCTTCATTATCTCAGAGATGATCTCTCCATCTCCCGTCCTCCGTCTTTCTTCCTCGTGTTCGCTGCTCTGTCGTTCCCCAGGCTTTCTCTGCAGTGTTTCTGTGTGTGTGTGTGTGTGTGTGTGTGTGTGTGTGTGTCTGTGTGTGTTTCTATGTGTGTTTGTGTGCGTTTGTTTGTGTGTGTGTGTCTGTCTGTGTGTGTTTGTGTCTGTGTGTGTGTCTATGTGTGTTTGTGTGTGTTTGTTTGTGTGTGTGTGTGTCTGTGTGTGTGTGTATTTGTGTCTGTGTGTGTGTCTATGTGTGTTTGTGTGTGTTTGTCTGTGTGTGTTTCTGTGTGTCTGTCTGTGTGTGTATCTGTGTGTGTCTGTCTGTGTGTGTATCTGTGTGTGTTTCTGTGTGTGTCTGTCTGTGTGTGTGTTTCTGTGTGTGTGTCTGTCTGTGTGTTCTCCTCTTCTTCATCTGTGTCATTAGCAGCGGTGTTATCAGCGTGCAGGACCGAGGAGAGCAGCCTAAAAACAACAGCTGCTGAACACTAAGACACACACACACACACACACACACACACACACACACACACACACACACACACACACACACACACACACATACACACACTGTAACTGCTATAAAAGTGAAAGAAAAACTCCCAGAATGCAAAGATCTCTCTCTCTCTCTCTCTCTTTCTCCCTCCCTTCCTCCCTCCCTCCCTCCCTCCAGGTGTACAGGAGGACAGAAACCAGATTTCTAAAAGCTTTATATCTGGACAGAGAGGCTTTTATTCTGAAGGTCAACATTCAGAATCCTGTAACTTATTAAATACCCGCTTCATGTGAGAGCTTCTCAAGGACGTTACGACGTCGGTAAATGCCCCGCACGGGTCAATTATCTGGAGTTAACCCCCCAGCGGGGGGACGTCTCACTCTGGGACAAAAGGTCTGTTCATCATTACTGAGAGGATGGAAGAGAGAGAGACAGAGGGAGGAAATATAAGTACAGGGGGAGGAGGGCGGGGAGGAGAGAGAGGGGGAAGAGATGGAGGAGAGATGGATGAGAGAGGGGAGAGAGGGAGGAGTAAGGGAGGAAAGAAAGAGGAGAGAGAGAGGAGAGATGGATGAGAGAGGGAGGAGAAAGGGGGGAGAGAGGGTGGGGGTGTTGGGGGTCAAAAGGCCAAAACGAGACCTCACCTTCCCGTGGATGTCTGGGGTCAAAAGGCCAAAACGAGACCTCACCTTCCCGTGGGTGTCGGGGTCAAAAGGCCAAAACGAGACCTCACCTTCCCGTGGGTGTCGGGGGTTAAAAGGTCAAAACGAGACCTCACCTTCCCGTGGGTGTCGGGGGTCAAAAGGCCAAAACGAGACCTCACCTTCCCGTGGGTGTCGGGGGTCAAAAGGCCAAAACGAGACCTCACCTTCCCGTGGGTGTCTGGGGTCAAAAGGCCAAAATGAGACCTCAACTTCCCGTGGGTGCCGGGGGTTAAAAGGTCAAAACGAGACCTCACCTTCCCGTGGGTGCCGGGGGTTAAAGGTCAAAACGAGACCTCACCTTCCCGTGGGTGCCGGGGGTTAAAAGGTCAAAACGAGACCTCACCTTCCCGTGGGTGCCGGGGGTTAAAAGGTCAAAACGAGACCTCTTCTTCCTGTGGGTGCCGGGGGTTAAAAGGTCAAAACGAGACCTCACCTTCCCATGGGTGCCGGGGGTTAAAAGGTCAAAACGAGACCTCACCTTCCCATGGGTGCCGGGGGTTAAAAGGTCAAAACGAGACCTCACCTTCCCATGGGTGTCGGGGGTTAAAAGGTCAAAACGAGACCTCACCTTCCCACCTTAAAGGTCAAAACGAGACCTCACCTTCCCATGGGTGCCGGGGTTAAAAGGTCAAAACGAGACCTCACCTTCCCATGGGTGTCGGGGGTTAAAAGGTCAAAACGAGACCTCACCTTCCCGTGGATGTCGGGGTTAAAAGGTCAAAACGAGACCTCACCTTCCCGTGGGTGCCGGGGGTTAAAAGGTCAAAACGAGACCTCACCTTCCCGTGGGTGTCGGGGGTTAAAAGGTCAAAACGAGACCTCACCTTCCCGTGGGTGTCGGGGGTTAAAAGATCAAAACGAGACCTCACCTTCCCGTGGGTGCCGGGGGTTAAAAGGTCAAAACGAGACCTCACCTTCCCGTGGATGTCCGGGGTTAAAAGGTCAAAACGAGACCTCACCTTCCCGTGGATGTCCGGGGTCAAAAGGTCAAAACGAGACCTCACCTTCCCCGGGGTCAAAAGGTCAAAACGAGACCTCACCTTCCCGTGGGTGTCCGGGGTCAAAAGGTCATTGATTTTCCATTTTGACGGAAGACAACGCGAGGGTAATAGAAACGAGCTGTGTTCCCTGTTGAGCAGTGGTTAATATTTACTCCAGTCAGGTAGGAGGGAGCCGCCCCCCCAGCAGCGCCCCCCAATCAGAAGTCCTCTCTAACCCAGGAACAGCAGAGGAAGTCCCCGGGAAGCTGCCAGCCAATCACAGCTGCTAAATGGGTTTTGGAGTCGCATCAGGACCTGGAAGACGTGTCTGATCGCTGCCCGGCTTCTCTTCTCAGGCCGTTTGATCTTCTTCTGCAGAAAGGGAGCCTGCAGCGGGCCTTCACTTCCACCTGGAAGGAAATGAAAGGAAACACGAGGGCGAAGCTTCACTGACTCGGCAGTTTGGTCGGAGGAATATAGGTCGGGCCGAGAGTTGGTGCCGTATCCAAAAATAGAGTTTACAGTCCCAGAAAGTGGAGAAGCATCCACTCTCAGTCTGGTTCAGGAGGGAGGGGGTGCTTTTTATCAACCTTTATAAGTCAGGGTGAAACTGGACAATAATATCCGTTATTAAAACGTTTTAAAGCCGTTTCTCCCCCGGGAGCTCAAAGTGTTTCTTCTCTCCAGATCTCTTTTAGAAAATATTAAAAACACATTTTATTTTCAGTTAGCGGCCTCAGACCGGCCGGATGTGTTTATTAAGAAGCATGAATGGGATCAGCTGTTACTCTGAGTTACAGCCGTGTTCCTCCAACAGAGGACGTGAGGACAACATGAGGACAACATGAGGACAACATGAGGACAACATGAGGGCAACATGAGGGCAACATGAGGGCAACATGGGGACAACATGGGGACAACGTGAGGATGACATGGGGACAACATGAAGACAACATGAGGATGACATGGGGACAACATGGGGACAACAAGAGGACAACATGGGGACAACATGGGGACAACATGGGGACACCGTGAGGGCAAGAGGACAACATGAGGACAACATGACAACATGAGGACAAAATGAGGGCAACAAGAGGACAACATGAGAACAACATGAAGACAACATGAAGACAACATGAAGACATGAGGACAACATGAAGACAACATGAGGACAAAGTGAGGACAACATGAGGGCAACATGAGGACAACATGAAGACAACATGAGGGCAACATGAAAACAACATGAAGACAACATGAGGACAACATGAAGACAACATGAAGACAACATGAAGACAACATGAGGACAACATGAAGACAACATGAAGACAACATGAAGACAACATGAGGGCAACATGAGGGCAACATGAAGACAACATGAGGGCAACAAGAGAGGCAACATGGGGAACATGGGGACAACATGAAGACAACATGAAGACAACATGAGGCAACATGAAGCAACATGAAGACAACATGAAGACAACATGAGGGCAACATGAAGACAACATGAAGACAACATGAAGACAACATGAGGGCAACATGAGGGCAACATGAGGGCAACATGAAGACAACATGAAGGCAACATGAGGACAACATGAAGACAACATGAAGACAACATGAAGACAACATGAGGGCAACATGAGGACAACATGAAGACAACATTAAGACAACATGAGGGCAACATGAAGACAACATGAGGGCAACATGAAGACAACATGAGGGCAACATGAAGACAACATGAAGACAACATGAAGACAACATGAAGACAACATGAAGGGGCAACATGAGGACAACATGAAGACAACATGAAGACAACATGAGGGCAACATGAAGACAAAATGAGGGCAACATGAAGACAACATGAAGACAACATGAGGGACAACATGAAGGACAACATGAGGGCAACATGAGGGCAACATGAGGACAACATGAGGACAACATGAAGACAACATGAAGACAACATGAAGGCAACATGAAGACAACATGAGGGCAACATGAGGGCAACATGAAGACAACATGAAGACAACATGAAGACAACATGAAGACAACATGAGGGTTAAAAAACAATCTTGTGTTTGAGATTGTCTACAGTGTCCTCCACAAGAATGTTGCAGAACGTTTTGAGGGTAAATGGGTCAGATAAGGAGGAGAACCGTTGGGGGACGGGGGGGGACAGGGGTTCTTCCCCCGGTGATAGGACAGTCATAGCTGCTCCGTTACGCCCCTGATGGTCTTTAATGGCCTAGTTGGCTCTACAGACGCATCAGGGCTTCACCCTCTGGACCCCCCCCCAGCTGGATCCTGGGTCGGGTCTAAGCCAGGAACAGAGCTTTATGTAGGGCAGTCTCAGCGACGAGACTTCTGAATGAATGATGAAGTTCTCTCATTATTAATGATGATTCTCTCTCTAGAGATTCCAGATGTTTTGTTAGAAATTAACTGGATATTTCGACGTTTTCGACCAAACAGACAATTCGACCCGTTTTTCAAACTATCTACACCAAAAATAAGGGTTTCTACATGTAATAACCCCAAAATAACACGGCGGATTGACTCCATGCATCGAGCTCCAGAGTCCAGTACAACAACCACAGAAGATCTCTACTTCCTCTGACCTTTAGGTGTTTTATAAAAAATAAATAAAAATTGCATTTAAAAGAAATAAATCCCGTCGTTATCCTTCATTTAATATGAGTCTAAATAATTCAGAATTTCTGTTTTTTTTTTTTTTTTTAATAACTAGGTATAATTGCCTATAAATTAGGTTTATTGACCAGAATTCCAAAAATGGAGTAAATATAAAACTGGTAATAAGTTGCTGTTGATACATGGAAGTGAAAAGAAACGTTAAATGTCAAAAAAAGAGCCAAAAATATTGGAAAATAGGGTTGAAAATGTCAAAAAAAGACAAACATTAATTATCATTAGATTAGATAGATATTTGGGCAATTTTCAAAGTGCAATTTAATAATTCATGTGTAATTTATTGTATAATACTGGTATATATATATATATATATATATATATATATATATATATATATATATAAATATTTAGGGTGGAAACATCTTTCTTAATGTGGAAAGCACAGCCTCAGGAGGACGAGGGCAGTTAAACTCGGCTCCTGCCCTCTGGGGTTATTATGCAGCCGTTTCTATTTCATTCCAAATATAAACGCATGAACAGGGATCGGGGATCCACATCAGGGACCTGGGACTACAGGGTTACCTGGTCCTCAGATCTCTGCAGGGTCCGTCCTCTGTCTCTGTGTCGGGGCTCTAACCTGCGGCTGATTTCTGAGGACTGTGGTTGCTATGGTTACGTGCAGGGTAAATCCAGGGTTACATTAGGACTCTAAGTAATCGTCACGGCAACGCACGTCTCTCGGCCGGGGCTTGGTAGACATGCCCCCCCCCCTTACATCCTGGATTCATCCTGGATTCATGTGTGGATCCTATCCTCTATGGATGGATCTAAAACGTGGATCAGTGTCCCCCAACACCCACAAGCAATGTGAGAATAAAAACCAGGTTAATAAAACCAGGTTAAATAAAAACCAGGTTAATTAAAACCAGGTTAATTAAAACCAGGTTAATTAAAACCAGGTTAATTAAAACCAGGTTAATAAAAATTCCAGGTTACTGGAAAATGTGACATTTCTTTGAGGTTAACCCCTAAAACCAGGTTAATTAAAACCAGGTTAATAGGAGACAATTCCCTTACTGGAAAATGTTACATTTCCTTGAGGAGAGAGGTTAGAGCTCGGAGGAGGCCAGTATTTGAGCTCGCAGGAGACAGAGGTTAGAGCTCGGAGGAGAGAGGTTAGAGCTCGGAGGAGAGAGAGACAGAGGTTAGAGCTCGGAGGAGAGAGGTTAGAGCTCGGAGGAGAGAGAGACAGAGGTTAGAGCTCGGATGAGAGAGGTTAGAGCTCTGAGGAGAGAGGTTAGAGCTCGGAGGAGAGGGTTAGAGCTCGGAGGAGAGAGAGACAGAGGTTAGAGCTCGGAGGAGAGAGGTTAGAGCTCGGAGGAGAGAGAGACAGAGGTTAGAGCTCGGAGGAGAGAGAGACAGAGGTTAGAGCTCGGAGGAGAGAGGTTAGAGCTCGGAGGAGAGAGGTTAGAGCTCGGAGGAGAGAGGTTAGAGCTCGGAGGAGAGAGAGACAGAGGTTAGAGCTCGGAGGAGAGAGGTTAGAGCTCGGAGGAGAGAGGTTAGAGCTCGGAGGAGAGAGGTTAGAGCTCGGAGGAGCTGTCCTTTCAGCACCTCTCTCTCTCTCTCTCTCTCTATCATATATATATCACACACACACACACACACACACACACACACACACACACACACACACTCTCTCTCCCTGCCCCCCCCCCTGTCTGCAGCTCTACATTCATGCTGTGAACTCCATCTTATTTCAACAAAAACAGGTTAAGATTCGAAGGGACTTTGTTTCTGCATTAGGAACTTTACTTTAATGAACCTCTCTCTGAACGAGCTCTCTGAACGAGCTCTCTGAACGAGCTCTCTGAACGAGCTCTCTGAACGAGCTCTCTGAACGAGCTCTCTGAACGAGCTCTCTGAACGAGCTCTCTGAACATGAAACACACACTAGGCTGAACATTTGTTGAGTTTCAGAATGACGACGACAGACAACAGATGTTTCACCGTCACATTTCCCCCAAATGACTAGAGATGAACAAATAGGAGCAGCTGGAAATGGAGAGATGTCTCCAGGGAATCGTTGGTTTTATTGGTGTGTGTCGGTATCTGTGTGTGTGTCTGTATATGTGTGTGTGTGTGTGTGTGTGTCTCTGTATGTGTGTATGTATCTGTCTGTGTGTCTGTATCTCTGTGAGTCTTTGTGTGTGTCTGTATATGTGTGTGTGTCTCTGTGTGTCTGTATCTCTGTGTGTGTCTGTGTTTCTGGGTGTGTGTGTCTGTATATGTGTGTGTGTTTCTGGGTGTGTGTGTCTGTATATGTGTGTGTGTTTCTGTGTATGTGTGTGTCGGTATATGTGTGTGTGTGTCTGTGTGTGTGTGTCTGTTGCCATTTTGTTGTGAAATGACTTGAGAAAATAGTGCCAATAGATGCTGCAATTAGGGGTGTGTGTGTGTGTATGTCTTTGTTTGTGTGTATTTCTGACTGTATTTTTGTGTGTGTGTCTGTATGTGTGTCTGTGTGTGTCTGTGTGTTTGTGTGTATGTGTGTGTGTGTGTGTGTGTGTCTGTGTGACTTTTGCCCCACTTTTCTAAGTTAGGGTGAGACATGGAGCAAATAGCAGCTGTAAATGTAACCCCCCCCCTGCAGGACTACCGAGAGACTACATAAGGAGTGTGTGGGTCCTCCAGCGCGTGCCGGGCTCCTACCTGGAACAGGCGCAGGATGTTGGCCACCATGATGGACACGGAGCTCGCGGAGGCCCCCACCACCCCCACCACCTTCTCGGGCTTCACGAACACCGGCGGCTCCCCGTTGGTGCAGCGCACGTCCGACGTGTCCTTCTGGATCAGCGCCTGCACGAACGTCAGCGACTGCTCCAGCGCGTACGTGTCCCGCGAGCACGTGTCCAGGATCCGCGCGCCCAGCGTCACGTTGGGCAGCAGGTCCTCGTCGCCGTTGATCTGGTCCAGGGCGTACATCATGGCCTCCAGCCGGTGGATGCCGTTCTCCTTCTTGATGTCCCCGCACGGAATCCCCGGGACCCCCCGCGCGTGCACAGGGAACAGCCCCCCCAGCGTCACGTCGCCCTCCACGCGGATGGAGTGCGGCGCGTAAATCTCCTGAGAGCCGGACACCCCCAGGAAACACAGGAGCGCTAACACCCGGAGGGTATAACCCGGGTTAGTCTGCGCGGGGGGGTCAGAGCGGGTCCCCATGAGGGGTAACACCCGGAGGGTACAACCCGGGTTAGTCTGCGGAGGGGGGTCAGAGCGGGTCCCCATGATCGGATCCCAAAATAAAACTCTTTAATCCGAAACGTAGAACCTCCGCAAGCTGCAAAAACCACTTCTCAGGATAGTTTCACGCATCCAGACCAGCCGAGGGCATAATCCAGCAGCGAAACCCTGCCATGGAAAGACCAGGTCCCAGGTCCCCGACTGTAATCCCGCAGGTGCAGATCTCTCCAATCCCACGCGCACGCACAGAAACCGAAACGCCGAACCTCCGCGAGCTGCAGAAAGCCCCCACTTCTCAGGATAGTTTCACTAATCCAGACCAGCCGAGTGGATCCCTGTCCGTTATCCAGCAGAGACCCACCACCGACCCCCCCTCAGAGAGACTGTAATCCCGCAGGTGAAGCCTTTAAATGCACCCAGCCATCCAGAGCGACGGAGTCCCCGCCATCAGCTGTCTCCTGCAGGGACGAGGACACTCGGAGCGCTGATGCTTGTTGCTCGTCCAACACACACTCCGGGTTTAGATTCCGGTTTTAAGACCGGATGAAACGGGATTTGTTGCGTGGAAGGAGGACCCGATGCGCCCCTGTCGGTACTCCGTGTGTGCAGCCCCGTGATGTCATAGCTGCTTAAACATTATAAAGAGAATTTACAGAAATCTCAGGCAGCTGGGGGGGGGCTGCTCCGTGCACGAGACAACTCTGCTGAGAGCCGAGTCCGCATCCCGCAT
>CM049374.1:35293147-35385647 GCA_026937815.1 Etheostoma perlongum | reverse complement strand
TATTAGCATGTAGCATGTAGCATGTAGCATGTAGCATTTACATTATTTACATTATTACCTTCTTATGATATAAGAACTGACCCAGACAATGGGCCAAACATAATGAGCCACATGAAGAGACAGGAGCATATGTCAGCGTTAGCTGAGAAGATTTGGGTCTGTGGTACCAGGTCCAGGGGTCCCTGGTGTAGGGACCAGGGACCCCCCAAAGTTAAATTAATGTTGAGGGATCAACTAAGATCACTGAAACTCTAAAGAATGAGAACCACTGATTTACATAGATTCTAATACTTTAACCTTTGTGCCGAGGCTCAGTAATGGTTGGCCCTCATCCTCAGAAAAGCCCCCCAAATAAATCTCACGTTTTTGTTGCTCTTAGCAATATTTATACATCGCCTTATTGCTCTCTTCATATCTGTAGAGTAACTGCTGTCGTAAAACAGGCTCCATAAATTCTTCATATTAATAAATACCATTATATCAACTTAAATCTCTGAAGGCAGCCGGGTCTAAAGATAATAAATGACTATAGAGTACTCATTCTCATACTCCCTGTTGAAGCCATTCTTCATGATTTTGCCGCCTGCACAAAATAAACAAACTGCATTTACTCTGTGACTGTTACCAGCTCAGCCTTCCTCTGCTTTACTCCCAGCTTACTGGGAATTATAGACCAGTGAAAGGTCGCTCATAACTAAGGTCTGAATAAAGAGCCCTTAAAATGTAATTAGGTAGTGGTTACGTGACCAGTTGGCTGACATTCAAGTATATATGCTCTATGTGTAAAATGAAAAACAAGCATAATAAATCAGCAGCACACGTCTGGAGGCAGACGCGGTGTTATCAGACCTGAAGTGTTATCAGATGGCAGGAGGAGCGGCGGGAGTGCTGCGCTGGAGCGGCGCCACCTGCGACTTCTTATCTTATCTTCTTCAGATAAATGCTCTCCAAAGCGATCAAACATGGAGTCTGTCTGTACTACCGATCATCTCGGTTCATGCTCTTCACCAGCGCTCCCCAAAGGGAAAGGAGGGAAAGTGAAGTGAATTAGTTTCATTACATCAAGTATCAGCCATGTGTTGAAAAAGATGGAATGAATACCACTCCCATTAATTACAACTCCCTACACCTCCCTAACATCGTAACAACTCCCTACAACTCCCTAACATCGTAACAACTCCCTACAACTCCCTAACACCGTAACAACTCCCTACACCTCCCTAACACCGTAACAACTCCCTACAACTCCCTAACACCGTAACAACTCCCTACAACTCCCTAACACCATAACAACTCCCTACAACTCGCAAAGACTGCCTACCACTCACTGCCACTCCCTCAAATCTCCCAACAATTCCCTAAAAACTCCCAACAACTCCACTAAAACTCGCTACCAATCTCTGCCACTCTTTACAACACCCTACAACTCCCTAAAACTCCCAACTCCATAAAAACTCCCTGCCACTTCCTTCAACTCCCTACAACTCCGTACTACTCCCTACAACTTCCTACAACTCCCTACAACTCCCTCAACTCCCTACAACTCCCTACAACTCCCTACAACTCCCTCAACTCCCTACAACTCCCTACAACTCCCTACAACTCCCTACAACTCCGTACTACTCTCTACCACTCTCTACCACTCCGTACTACTCCCTACAACTCCCTCAACTTCCTACAACTCCCTACAACTCCCTACAACTTCCTACAACTCCCTACAACTCCCTCAACTCCCTACAACTCCCTACAACTCCCTACAACTCCCTACAACTCCCTACAACTCCGTACTACTCTCTACCACTCTCTACCACTCCGTACTACTCCCTACTACTCCCTACAACTCCCTACAACTCCCTACTACTCCCTACAACTCCCTACAACTCCGTACAACTCCCTACAACTCCGTACTACTCCCTACCACTCTCTACCACTCCCTACAACTCCCTACAACTCCCTACAACTCCCTACTACTCCCTACAACTCCCTACAACTCCGTACAACTCCCTACAACTCCGTACTACTCTCTACCACTCCCTACAACTCCCTACAACTCCCTACAACTCTCTACAACTCCGTACTACTCCCTACAACTCTCTACTACTCCCTACAACTCCCTACAACTCCCTACCACTCTCTACAACTCCCTACAACTCCGTACTACTCCCTACCACTCTCTACAACTCCCTACAACTCCGTACTACTCCCTACCACTCTCTACAACTCCCTACAACTCCCTACAACTCCGTACTACTCCCTACCACTCTCTACTACTCCCTACAACTCCCTACAACTCCCTACCACTCCCTACAACTCCCTACAACTCCGTACTACTCCCTACAACTCCGTACTACTCCCTACAACTCCCTACAACTCCGTACTACTCCCTACAACTCCCTAAAACTCCCTACCACTCCCTACAACTCCGTACTACTCCCTTCCACTCTCTACCACTCCCTACAACTCCCTACAACTCCGTACTACTCCCTACAACTCCGTACTACTCCCTACAACTCCCTACAACTCCGTACTACTCCCTACAACTCCCTACAACTCCCTACAACTCTCTACAACTCTGTACTACTCCCTTCCACTCTCTACCACTCCCTACAACTCCGTACTACTCCCTTCCACTCTCTACTACTCCCTACAACTCCGTACTACTCCCTACAACTCCCTACAACTCCGTACTACTCCCTACAACTCCCTACAACTCCGTACTACTCCCTACAACTCCGTACAACTCCCTACAACTCCCTACAACCTCCAACTCCCTACAACTCCCTACTCCCTCAACTCCCTACCACTCCCTCAACTCACAACTCCCTACAACTCCCTACAACTCCCTACCACTCCCTAAAACTCCCTCAACTCACTACAACTCCCTACAACTCCCTATAACTCCCTACAACTCCCTCAACTCCATACAACTCCCTACAACTCCCTCAACTCCTACAACTCCCTACAACTCCCTCAACTCCCTACAACTCCCTCAACTCCCTACAACTCCCTCAACTCCCTACAACTCCCTCAACTCCCTACAACTCCCTCAACTCCCTACCACTCCCTACCACTCTCTACCACTCCCTACAACGCCGTACTACTCCCTACAACTCCCTACAACTCCGTACTACTCCCTACAACTCCGTACTACTCCCTACAACTCTCTACAACTCCGTACTACTCCCTACAACTCCGTACCACTCCCTACAACTCCCTCAACTCCCTACAACTCCCTCAACTCCCTACAACTCCCTCAACTCCCTACAACTCCCTCAACTCCCTACAACTCCCTCAACTCCATACAACTCCCTACAACTCCCTACCACTCTCTACCACTCCCTACAACGCCCACTACTCCCTACAACTCCCTACAACTCCCTACTACTCCCTACAACTCCGTACTACTCCCTACAACTCCCTACAACTCCGTACTACTCCCTACAACTCCGTACCACTCCCTACAACTCCCTACAACTCCGTACTACTCACTACAACTCCCTACAACTCCCTATAACTCCCTACAACTCCCTCAACTCCCTATAACTCCCTACAACTCCCTCAACTTCCTACAACTCCCTACAACTCCCTCAACTCCATACAACTCCCTACAACTCCCTACCACTCTCTACCACTCCCTACAACGGCGTACTACTCCCTACAACTCCCTACAACTCCGTACTACTCCCTACAACTCTCTACAACTCCGTACTACTCCCTACCACTCCCTACAACTCCCTACAACTCCGTACTACTCCCTACAACTCCCTACAACTCCCTACAACTCCCTACCACTCTCTACAACTCCCTACAACTCCGTACTACTCCCTACAACTCCCTACAACTCCGTACAACTCCCTACAACTCCGTACTACTCCCTACAACTCTCTACATCTCCGTACTACTCCCTACCACTCCCCACAACTCCCTACAACGCCGTACTACTCCCTACAACTCCCTACAACTCCCTACCACTCTCTACAACTCCCTACAACTCCGTACTACTCCCTACCACTCTCTACCACTCCCTACAACGCCGTACTACTCCCTACAACTCCCTACAACTCCGTACTACTCCCTACAACTCCCTACAACTCCCTACAACTCCCTACCACTCTCTACAACTCCCTACAACTCCCTACAACTCCCTACAACGCCGTACTACTCCCTACAACTCCCTACAACTCCCTACCACTCTCTACAACTCCCTACAACTCCGTACTACTCCCTACCACTCTCTACCACTCCCTACAACGCCGTACTACTACTCCCTACAACTCCCTACAACTCCGGCCGTACTACTCCTACAACTCCCTACAACTCCCTACAACTCCCTACCACTCTCTACAACTCCCTACAACTCCGTACTACTCCCTACAACTCCCTACAACTCCGTACAACTCCCTACAACTCCGTACTACTCCCTACAACTCTCTACAACTCCGTACTACTCCCTACCACTCCCTACAACTCCCTACAACTCCGTACTACTCCCTACAACTCCCTACAACTCCCTACAACTCCCTACCACTCTCTACAACTCCCTACAACTCCGTACTACTCCCTACAACTCCCTACAACTCCGTACAACTCCCTACAACTCCGTACTACTCCCTACCACTCTCTACAACTCCGTACTACTCCCTACAACTCCCTACAACTCCCTACTACTCCCTACAACTCCCTACAACTCCGTACTACTCCCTACTACTCTCTACCACTCCCTACAACTCCGTACTACTCCATACTACTCCATACAACTCCATACTACTCCATACAACTCCGTACTACTCCATACAACTCCGTACTACTCCATACTACTCCATACTACTCCCTACAACTCTCTACCACTCTCTGCCACTCTTTACAACGCCCTGCAACTCCATAATTATAATTATAGATAAAGATTGACAGTTATAATGTGAAGTAAAAGTCCTGCAGTCATAAGTAGAAAACCATTCTCAGTGTCATGTAGTTAAAGTATCAGCGGTAAAAGTACACACAAGTACACATTTCTTTCAAATCCTGTTTTAAAGTATTTGTATGCAAATGTCGTTGCTAGGAGACAGGAATGGAGGAAGGCTGACAGCTGGCCACAGGTTGAATACTTCCAATAGGGAGGAGTTAGCATGCAGGTACAAAGCAGGTACACAGCAGGTACACAGCAAGTACACAGCAAGTACACAGTAAGTGACATCATGAGCATGGTCACGCTTGGTTAGCGCTGTAGATTAAATATACTTATACATATTAAATATACTTATACATATTAAATATACTTATACATATTGAATATACTGCAGCTCTAACGCTGTGCCCCAGGGGACTCCCCAGGAACGAGAGTCAGTGAGGTTTATCAGCCCGAGTTGTCAACTGGAATCTGGCTTGACAGACGTTATATTATGTTATTATAATATGATTCTGCTGAATAACTTAGACTTTATTGTCATTCAACTGCACATTCACAATATACAGTTGAGAGAGATTACGTTGCAAAGCTCCGAAAAGGAAGAGAAATAGAAGACAAGTAAAAAGAAAAACAGTATAAATATGAGTATGTGCAATATAAAGAATCTGCAAGGCTGAATTTTGGGAAAGAGACTTCAGATACAGTATTAGGGACCACTAAGGTCTATATAAAGAGACTTCAGATACAGTATTAGGGGACCACTAAGGTCTATATAAAGAGACTTCAGATACAGTATTAGGGACCACTAAGGTCTATATAAAGAGACTTCAGATACAGTATTAGGGGACCACTAAGGTCTATATAAAGAGACTTCAGATACAGTATTAGGGGACCACTAAGGTCTATATAAAGAGACTTCAGATACAGTATTAGGGACCACTAAGGTCTATATAAAGAGACTTCAGATACAGTATTAGGGACCACTAAGGTCTATATAAAGAGTACAGTATTAGGGACCATAAGGTCTATATAAAGAGAACCACTAAGGTCTATATAAAGAGACTTCAGATACAGTATTAGGGGACCACTAAGGTCTATATAAAGAGACTTCAGATACAGTATTAGGGGACCACTAAGGTCTATATAAAGAGACTTCAGATACAGTATTAGGGGACCACTAAGGTCTATATAAAGAGACTTCAGATACAGTATTACCAGTATATAAAGAGACTTCAGATACAGTATTAGGGACCACTAAGGTCTATATAAAGAGACTTCAGATACAGTATTAGGGACCACTAAGGTCTATATAAAGAGACTTCAGATACAGTATTAGGGACCACTAAGGTCTATATAAAAGATACTTCAGATACAGTATTAGGGACCACTAAGGTCTATATAAAAGATACTTCAGATACAGTATTAGGGACCACTAAGGTCTATATAAAAGAGACTTCAGATCCAGTATTGGGGACCACTAAGGTCTATATAAAAGAGACTTCAGATACAGTATTAGGGGACCACTAAGGTCTATATAAAAGCATCCAAAGAGCACTATGTCATGTGACCTTTAAGGTATGTGTTGACCTGGAAGTGTGTTGTTTTACCACCCAATCAAGATGACTGCAGACTTGTTGTTTTCTCTGAGTTTCCATGTTGCATTCACTCGTGATTGTAATTAACATTGTCAGAGCCCGACACGATGAGCGGACCTCAAACATCAACTGCAGACAAAGGTTGACTGATCAAACGCTTTGCCTCAGACCGCCTCAAGTTGCCTCATGTCTGCAGCTGAAAGTTGCACTTGAACACATCACAGAGACATCTGACGGCCGCCGACGGCTGACTGAGCTGTGAGAGCTCCGTAGTCTGTGTTTGACATACTACAAAAGAGAAAACTCACACTAGCCTTTCATTATTCACACCACTGTGAACATGTGTGGTGCTGCTGTCCAATGGTCAGAATACAAACATATATATATATAATATATAATAATGTTCCATTTACATGTGGAGATATGCTGCTCTATACATGCTAAAAGTAGTGATTATTTACATGGAGTCTGGTGGAGATATGCTGCTCTATACACGCTAAAAGTAGTGATTATTTACATGGAGTCTGGTGGAGATATGCTGCTCTATACACGCTAAAAGTAGTGATTATTTACATGGAGTCTGGTGGAGATATGCTGCTCTATACATGCTAAAAGTAGTGATTATTTACATGGAGTCTGGTGGAGATATGCTGCTCTATACACGCTAAAAGTAGTGCTTATTTACATAGAGTCTGGTGGAGATATGCTGCTCTATACACGCTAAAAGTAGTGATTATTTACATGGAGTCTGGTGGAGATATGCTGCTCTATACATGCTAAAAGTAGTGATTATTTACATGGAGTCTGGTGGAGATATGCTGCTCTATACACGCTAAAAGTAGTGATTATTTACATGGAGTCTGGTGGAGATATGCTGCTCTATACACGCTAAAAGTAGTGATTATTTACATGGAGTCTGGTGGAGATATGCTGCTCTATACATGCTAAAAGTAGTGATTATTTACATGGAGTCTGGTGGAGATATGCTGCTCTATACACGCTAAAAGTAGTGCTTATTTACATAGAGTCTGGTGGAGATATGCTGCTCTATACACGCTAAAAAGTAGTGATTATTTACATGGAGTCTGGTGGAGATATGCTGCTCTATACACGCTAAAAGTAGTGATTATTTACATGGAGTCTGGTGGAGATATGCTGTTCTATACATGCTAAAAGTAGTGATTATTTACATGGAGTCTGGTGGAGATATGCTGCTCTATACATGCTAAAAGTAGTGATTATTTACATGGAGTCTGGTGGAGATATGCTGCTCTATACACGCTAAAAGTAATGATTAGTCTCTTCATATCTACTGTAAATGATGATACAGTAGTAAAAAGTACTGTATATTCATATACAGAGACAAGACCTGCATTGTGTTTTTGTGACAGGTTTTCTTTGCAAAGTTTTGGGAGAAAAGAGATGTTGTATTTTAATTTATTTTTGTAGATTTAATGTTTTTTAATGTCAAATCTGACCCAATCTTAAAGTTTCTATATCCGGTATTTGGGTTTCTTTCAAACAAATTGCCCAAAATTACGTGGATGGTTCCATAAAAGGCTCTTCACAAGTTAAATTAAGGATCAGATCAGAGAGAATTTGGGGTGTTTTACATTTCACAGCATTAAACGTTGTCTGTGATTATCCATTACCTTCGTTTCTCTGATCTTAACCTTTCATCATTTCTGCTTTTTTTCTAACACAGAAATGAAACAACTTCATATAAATGAGGTTTTTTAACTATGAATTCCAAAAATGATTGTTCAACTAGTGTTAATATGTTGGTTCTAGTGGTGAATATACTGGAGAAAATGGGGAAAAGCGTTATAAAAAGAAACAAAAAATTAAAAACAGTGTCTAAAAAGTATTAATTTTGACCCTGGAGGACAACACAATGCTTTATGTTGTTTCATCCGTTACTGGTTGGCACGGTTCCTACTTGTGTTTTCTCCTTAACTTCTCCAGGACATGAACACCTGTTTCCAGGTGAAAGTCTTGTGTTTTCTCCTTAACTTCTCCAGGACATGAACACCTGTTTCCTGGTCTTGTGTTTTCTCCTTAAGGACATGAACACCTGTTTCCTGGTGAAAGTCTTTTTTCTCCTTAACTTCTCCAGGACATGGACACTTGTTTCCAGGTGAAAGTCTTGTGTTTTCTCCCTTAACTTCTCCAGGACATGAACACCTGTTTCCTGGTGAAAGTCTTGTGTTTTCTCTCCTTAACTTCTCCAGGACATGGACACTTGTTTCCAGGTGAAAGTCTTGTGTTTTCTCCTTAACTTCTCCAGGACATAAACACCTGTTTCCTGGTGAAAGTCTTGTGTTTTCTCCTTAACTTCTCCAGGACATGAACACCTGTTTCCTGGTGAAAGTCTTGTGTTTTCTCCTTAACTTCTCCAGGACATGAAGACCTGTTTCCTGGTGAAAGTCTTGTGTTTTCTCCTTAACTTCTCCAGGACATGGACACTTGTTTCCAGGTGAAAGTCTTGTGTTTTCTCCTTAACTTCTCCAGGACATAAACACCTGTTTCCTGGTGAAAGTCTTGTGTTTTCTCCTTAACTTCTCCAGGACATGAACACCTGTTTCCTGGTGAAAGTCTTGTGTTTTCTCCTTAACTTCTCCAGGACATGAACACCTGATACCTGCTGAAAGTCTTGTGTTTTCTCCTTAACTTCTTCAGGACATGAACACCTGTTTCGGGGTGAAAGTCTTGTTTTCTCCTTAACTTCTCCAGGACATGAACACCTGTTTCCTGGTGAAAGTCTTGTGTTTTCTCCCTTAACTTCTCCAGGACATGGACACCTGTTTCCAGGTGAAAGTCTTGTGTTTTCTCCTTAACTTCTCCAGGACATGGACACCTGTTTCCTGGTGAAAGTCTTGTGTTTTCTCCTTAACTTCTCTCCAGGACATGAAGACCTGTTTCCTGGTGAAAGTCTTGTGTTTTCTCCTTAACTTCTCCAGGACATGGACACTTGTTTCCAGGTGAAAGTCTTGTGTTTTCTCCTTAACTTCTCCAGGACATAAACACCTGTTTCCTGGGTGAAAGTCTTGTGTCTTCTCCTTAACTTCTCCAGGACATGATCACCTGTTTCCTGGTGAAAGTCTCGTGTTTTCTCCTTAACTTCTCCAGGACATGATCACCTGTTTCCTGGTGAAAGTCTCGTGTTTTCTCCTTAACTTCTCCAGGACATGAACACCTGTTTCCTGGTGAAAGTCTCGTGTTTCTCCTTAACTTCTCCAGGACATGAACACCTGTTTCTTTACATTTCAGAGCTTTTGCAGAGACGACTATGAGGAGTAAATACTGTAATAATGACTTTTTTTAAAGGCATGTTAATTTACTTAAGTACTTCTACACATTGTAATACAGAAGAGAGCATGAATATTATTATGTAACAAAGGAAAATTGGTGTTAATCAAATTTATATTCTCTTGATCCAAAGTATGTTAATACACTGGAGACCAACCATTTCAAATTAATCTCCCCCACAGGCCAGAATTAAATTTCTCTTTAACATGCTCATGCTAATCAAACTACACTTTTCATGGCTGCATGCGATATGAAGCCTTCTTATTTTTACCCATCTTACACATCCTGCAGGAGCACAGGAGAGGAAACTACTGTAAGTAAGTACATCTACTCAAATATGAGTCATGCATCAACAGCATGCAGCATGTTGTTGTAACATTTTCACTATTTCTTCGAAACCAAAGCCAGCAGTAAGGTGGTGTTGGTGAAAACTAAAAAAAAGTCTCAAAATTTCTAATTTTTGTCAGTTTTTGACCTGGGAGACAAAAACCGGGGACATTTGAACACTTACATGCATAAATACCAACCTATCAATAGGTGTGTGTGTGTGTGTGTGTGTGTGTGTGTGTCTTTCTGTGTGTGTGTGTGTGTGTGTTGTCCTCACACAGAAAAACGACTGAATCCCACAGCATTCATAACCTGTCCTCACACAGAAAACGACCATATAGGCTGATTCCCATAACCTGTCCTCACACAGAAAACGACCATATAGGCTGATTGTCCCATAGCATTCATAACCTGTCCTCACACAGAAAACGATTGTCCTGATTTCCCACAGCATTCATAACCTGTCCTCACACAGAAAAACGACCATATAGGCTGATTGTCCAAACAGCTTTTTAACAACTCATCTTAATGTTTCTTGTTAGGCGGCTGTCTTCAACCCTCCTGTTGTTTCTTTAACTTTAAGAGGAAGAGGCGAAGAAACAACCCGACAGGGTCTGAAGAGACAGAGAGACAGGGGAAGATGAGGGTGACCCCCTCCTGACCCCCCTCCCTCAGTGGATAGAATGGCCCACGTGGATTTTCAGTGGGTTGAGTCTAAAACCCAGAATACCACAGTAACATTTCTCCAGAATATTAGATGGAATTGCATCTCCACACGGCTCCTGCTGGGAGACCCATAAGTGTGTGATGCTCCCCCTGTGTGCCCATGGAGACGGGGGACATCGGGGAGGGGGGGGAGGGTAGATCAGGAGGAGATGATGGAAACTCGGGGAGATCAGGAAATGATGATGGAGACTCGGGGGATCAGGAGGAGATGATGGAGACTCGGGTGTGAGATCAGGAAATGATGATGGAGACGGGGGACATCAGATGGGAGATCAGGAAATGATGATGGAGACTCGGGGGGGATCAGGAGGAGATGATGGAGACTCGGGGGGGGGATCAGGAGGAGATGATGGAGACTCGGGGGAGATCAGAGGAGATGATGGAGAGAGACGAGTCCAGAGATTTCACATCATCTGCAGCTTCAGGTAAACAGTGAGCGACTCTGTCCCCACGGACGCCTGGACACCAGAGACCGGGGACCTGGGTCTCTAATTGTCTTCTGGTCCTGAGAGAAGTGTCTCACCCCTTATTTCGGAGACACTTCTACTAGTTTGACAGATTCTGATCTAGTCCTGCACCCTGGTGTCCTTCATGCTGACTCTGCTCTGAGAGCTCCTTGAGGACAGTTACCCCCCTCTCCGGTGTCCTCCTTTAAAAACTGTCTACAAATGAAATATGAGTTTTTTTTAACCAAATTACCATAAAAATGGAATGGATTCCTTCCAACGCTCTTTGCAAGAAAACTAAAAGAAGGTCTGAAAAAGGGATGAACATGTCTGGAGAGAACACCAGGGTTAAAGTCCTGTGTGAAGTCTTCATCATTTCTGAGTGTCTCGCCCATCGTTAGCATTCATCTCGCCTTCTGGAACATTTTATAATGGTGTGTGTGTGTGAGTGTGAGTGCGCGTGTGAGTGTGTGTGTGTGTCATTCATAAAGGTCTCCAGAGATATTTCAAAGTGAGAGATGACTTTTCCAAGAGGCTGATTTTAACCTTATCACCATGGAACCAAGATGTCTGCCGTACCAGAGAAGGGGGGGAGGGGCAGGAAGTCTCACTAAGGCTCCATCGCCATGGCTACGCTTTGTTAAGCGTTTGAGTTTTGAGTTAAGCACGAGTTGAGAAGAAGTTTTGTTAAAAAACATCTCATCAACATCCTGTCCATGGTAACGTTGCCTCACCTCATCAACATCCTGGAATAGTGATCTTTTTATGGTTCCACATCGAAGAAGAATGGTAACCTCATCTCATGGAATAGTAAAACATCTCATCAACATCCTGGAATAGTTACCATGGTAGGAGAGGGGGAGACGCCAGAGCAGGGGGAATGAGAGGGGGAGACACCAGAGCAGGGGGAATGAGAGTAGGGGAGGGAGACACCAGAGCAGGGGGGAATGAGAGGGGGGGGAACACCAGAGCAGGGGGAATGAGAGGGGGAAAACACCAGAGCAGGGGGAATGAGAGGGGGAAACACCAGAGGGGAGGGGGAGAACACCAGAGCAGGGGGGAGGGGGGGAATGAGAGGGGAGACGCCAGAGCAGGGGGGAGAATGAGAGGGGGAAACACCAGAGCAGGGGGGGGAATGAGAGGGGAGAACACCAGAGCAGGGGGAATGAGAGGGGGGAACACCAGAGCAGGGGGAATAAGAGGGAGAATGAGAGGGGGAGACGCCAGAGCAGGGGGAATGAGAGGGGGAGACACCAGAGCAGGGGGAATGAGAGGGGGAACACCAGAGCAGGGGGAATGAGAGGGGAGAACACCAGAGCAGGGGGGAATGAGAGGGGGAGAACACCAGAGCAGGGGGAATGAGAGGGGAGACGCCAGAGCAGGGGGAATGAGAGGGGAGACACCAGAGCAGGGGAATGAGAGGGAGACACCAGAGCAGGGGGGAATGAGGGGGGAATGAGGGGGAGACACCAGAGCAGGGGAATGAGAGGGGGAGAACACCAGAGCAGGGGGAATGAGAGGGGGCAGAATGAGAGGGGGAGAACACCAGAGCAGGGGAAATGAGAGGGGGAAACACCAGAGCAGGGGAATGAGAGGGGGAGAACACCAGAGCAGGGGGAATGAGAGGGGGAGAAACACCAGAGCAGGGGGAATGAGAGGGGAGACGCACCAGAGCAGGGGGAATGGGGGAATGAGGGGGGAACACCAGAGCAGGGGGAATGAGAGGGGGGAACACCAGAGCAGGGGGAATGAGAGGGGGAACACCAGAGCAGGGGAATGAGAGGGGGAACACCAGAGCAGGGGGAATGAGAGGGGGAGACACCAGAGCAGGGGAATGAGAGGGGGAAACACCAGACAGGGGGAATGAGAGGGGGAACACCAGAGCAGGGGGAATGAGAGGGGAGACACCAGAGCAGGGGGAATGAGAGGGGGGAACACCAGAGCAGGGGGAATGAGAGGGGGAGAACACCAGAGCAGGGGGAATGAGAGGGGAGGGGGGGGAGAACACCAGAGCAGGGGGAATGAGAGGGGGAGACGCCAGAGCAGGGGGAATGAGAGGGGGAGACACCAGAGCAGGGGGGAATGAGAGGGGGAACACCAGAGCAGGGGGAATGGGGGGGAATGAGAGGGGGAGACGCCAGAGCAGGGGGAATGAGAGGGGAACCACCAGAGCAGGGGAATGAGAGGGGAGACACCAGAGCAGGGGGAATGAGAGGGGGAACACCAGAGCAGGGGGAATGAGAGGGGGAAACACCAGAGAAAGGGGGTAATATTTAATTTATTAATATTAACATGTTATATAATATACAGTATACGTATATTATGCAATAACATAATTTTAACCCTTGTCTGGTATTCGGGTCAAATTGACCCATTTCAATTTTACAAAAAAGAAAAATGGAATAAGTTCCATATTTTCTACCTTCTATCAGCCCCCTTTCCTTATTTCCTGTGATAAACATGTATTCCTGACTCAGAACATTATTCTGGATATGACACTTATGTTGTTTCCATAGTGGATTTTTAACATGAATTATAACCTTATGACAAAAACTCCACTTCCATTTTTAAGACCGATGCATTCCCTGAACACTTATGTTATCTCAGCTGTTGGAAACTGAGATAAAGACAATATTTGGTAATAGAATATGAAGTAAAATTGTATTTCAGAATTATTTTTAAAACCCCAAATATGTCCCGGGTCAGTTAGACCCGAGGGACCCAAGAGGGTCCCGGAGGTGAAGCCAACACCAGGGTTAAGACCTCGTCCTGGCCTGGAGACACCTCCAAACGCTGGTGAGAAACAGCCGCCGGTTCTATGTGCAGCACGGTGCGTCGCGCTGCCAGTGTGTGCAACCTGTTACCATGGCAGCCGAAATAAAAACGGACACAACACGCTCGCCCAGCCAGCGAAACGACAGGAAAAAGCAATAAAAGTTAATAAGTACAGAGAGCGGTGGGAAGGCTTTAGTGTCCATCAGCGCCTGAGAGGGTGTGACAGCGTGCACAGCGCTGCACTTCCAGCTCTTTTCCCCGAGACGCACTTATCTCTCCGAGTCTGTGCCCTGCTGTCAAGATTATTCAAATTCAGCCGTTAGAGGGGGGGATGCTGGGAAAATCAGGTGCCAATGGCTGCAGTTTCCTGTCTTTTGCATGTAATTATCGACGGATTAGTCAACCTCCCGAGTCTGAAACAAAACCCCCCGTCAGCCTCCAACTCACACAGATGGTCCGGTGGCTCGAGGGCACGCTGGTATTATTATTATTATTATTATTATTATTATTATTATTATTATTATTATTAAAAAAGAAACGCTAGTGGAGATGACAGTACACTAGACTATATGATGGTATGGAATCTTGGGAGAACTGAGGTTACTGATTTAAATCATGTGATTGAATCAGTGTTGTAGTCAAGACCACCTAAACCGAGACACATTCATCCCCAAGACCAGAGGGTATCGAGACCGAGACTTTGAGGGGTTGAGACCGAGACTTTAAGGGGTTGAGACCGAGACTTTGAGGGGTTGAGACTGAGACTTTGAGGGGTTGAGACCGAGACTTTAAGGGGTTGAGACCGAGACTTTGAGGGGTTGAGACTGAGACTTTGAGGGGTTGAGACTGAGACTTTGAGACTTTGAGGGGTCGAGACCGAGACTTTGAGGGAGTGATACCGAGACTTTGAGAGTTTGACGGATTGAGACCGAGAGTTTGAGGGATTGAGACTGAGACTTAGAGAGTTTGAGGGGTTCAGACCGAGACTTTGATGGGTTCAGACCGAGACTGAGACTTTGAGGGGTCGAGACTGAGACTTTGAGAGTTTGAGGGGTTGAGACCGAGACTTTGAGACTTTGAGGGGTTGAGACTGAGACTTTGAGACTTTGAGGGGTTGAGACTGAGACTTTGAGACTTTGAGGGGTTGAGACTGAGACTTTGAGGCGTCGAGACCGAAGAGTTGCCATGCCATCCTGTCCTCCATCTCTCCAGTTACTCTTCCCTGCATACGAGGCTCAAAAATACAAAATGCATTCATGTTGTTCCCACTCAGCACTCATCAGTACTCTGCCAGTCAGACCTCTACTTCACCTACTGTGTAATTTTGAGAAATGAAGTGTGTGTGAGCAGCACGAGAGGAGATGAATGGAGTGAAGGGTCCGTTGGCTCGCTGAATACCACTTCTTGTCTTTTGGCGTGAAACAACTCAAACAGCGTTAAGAGGGTGTGATGTTAACAAAAGACTGGGAATGTGGAGTTGTTGATAGAGCTCTGACATGTGAACTGGAATCAGCTGTTGCTCAATCTGCTCGCTATAAGACATCTGTCACCGTGGTAACCAGTAGACCTTTGCCGCCTCTCATTTCCTTGCCAACGTTTTTTAGTATGTTAAAATATTGTTTTTCATCGCTTGTAAATACAAGCTTGATAGAAACTAGCATCTACATTTCTGATTTATGTCACATCAGTTTTATGAAAGAGTCTGCAGAACATCTAATGTATCTCAGTGTGAAGTATCTCAGGATGACCTCACTGTTGATCACTGCTCTCCTAAACCAATCAGCTGTTATCCTAACAACTGTATATTTAACCATGCTGGGTATACCTGTCTCATATCTGCAGCTAGTCCCTCCTGATCGACATGTCTCTCAGTGCAGGAAGACCTCACTCTTCATCAACGCTCCACCTAACTCCAATCAGCTGGTGGAGGCGGTCCCCTTCCTGCTCAACCAATCAGAATCAGACACAAATGGCAAGGGCCAATCACAGCGCCGCAACCCTGCTTTAAATCAGTTTCTCCCTTTGCTATCAGCTGTCGTTGTAGGCAAAGAGTGCAATGACAATATATATATATATATATAAATATAAACAAACTATTAGTATAACAATGGAGTTTAATCTCCAAAGACTTTCTACATTTTATTGAGATGTCCAATAAACCTTACTTGCATATCTGCACCATGTCTCTCCTGACTGAAATACCCTGATACACATTCGCTTCCACCAATAATAACCCGCCCATGAGCAGTGCTGGGGTACCGTTAGGAGACCTTTAGCATCAAACCAACAACTCAGGCACCTGGCCTGGTCGGTATTCCACCAGATGGGAGAATGGGTTGGCTTTGATGGCTGTATGTGAGCTGAAAATGGATTTCTCTCTCTTTCATTGTCTGCTTTCTTCTCCTTCTCGCTCTCATTACCTCCCCCAGTTTGTATGAGTTCTAGCTGTTTTGATGGCTGTATGTGAGCTGAGAATGGATTTCTCTCTCTCTCCTTGTCTGGCATTGTTATCTCCCTCTTTCTTCTCTTTCTCTCTCTCACTCTCATTACCTCCACTACCGGTCAAACGTTTGGGGTTTGAAGATATTTCCACTGGACTCCATTATTGACAGAACAGCAGCTGAGATCAGTTGCATTGTTTTCAGTTTTCAGATTAAATTATGTGCTTACATAACTGCAAAATGGTTTTCTCAGTTAGTTTTTTAAACTGTTAGATCTGATGTTAGATCAGTGACCAGAATGAGCCGTTGGATCATTGGATCATTGGATGATGATAATGGGCAATGTAGATATTGTATTAAAGACCAGCCCCCCCCCACTCAGATCAGCTGGTATTCTGTCTGTAATGGAGTGGTATGGACATTTGTAGGTGACCCCAAACGTGTTCTAGTGCTAATAAAGTTAGCATAGGGCCAGTGTCCTCAGGGCTGTCTCGTGTAAAATATGTGAGTGCATGAATCCACGAGGCTGCAGGAATGTTCTCATCAGGTTGACATGTGAAGCACAGAGACATCCTTCAGTGTTTAACATATTAGTCATACCTGTTTTTAAGACTGAATGTGAGTTGAAGAATGGATTTCTCTCTCTTTCCTTGTCTGCCATTGTTCTTTCTTCTCTTTCTCTCTCTCATTACCAACTCCAGTTTATTCCATATGAGTTCTAGCTGTTTTGAAGGCTGAAGAATAGATTTCTCTCTCTCCTTGTCTGGCATTGTTATCTCCTTCTTTCTTCTCTTTCTCATCACTTATTCCCGTTTTCTCCACAGCGCAGCAGTCTGGGCCCACTGCACGGCTGATACTACGGACTCTTTGGACCAATCTAATTGTCCAAAGCACTGAACCCGAACAGACTTTAACCGATGTCACCTGCGTGCTCAGCGTAAATGTCCGAGGCCGAGAGAGGCTGAACAGGCTCAACATGCCGGATGAGGAATGGGACGCCACTTTGTGGCATCAATAACGTTACCTGAGGCTTTTAAACTGAGGCTCATTTTTCATGTGGCTCCATGTAATTGGATGTGTTCGCTATCCCAGTTTACAGGGAAAATAGTAACACAGCCACATAATGTGATGTTTTCACGGCGAAGACACATCCTGGCACTCAGAGTGCATGTTGCTGAGCTACAGTGTGTGCATGTCAACATGTCCTCACAGCTGCTTTCATGGTTTATGCATTTCTCTTTTTGATTTATTCATTTGAAGGATGTCTCTGTGCTTCACATGTCAACCTGATGAGAACATTCCTGCAGCCTGCAGCACTTACATATTTTACATGAGACAGCCCTGAAGACACTGGCCCTATGCTAACTTTATTAGCACGAGAACACGTTCGGGGATCCTGGGTGACCTCATGTCATTTTATCAGAATCAGCTTTAGTTGCCAGGTATGAGGACACAACGAGGCATTTAGTTTTGGATCGTAGTGCTCACAATGCATACATGCTAATATATACATGCTAATATATACATGCTAATATATACATGCTAATATATACACGCAAATATATACACTCTAATATATACACACTGCTGTATACACACTAGTGTATACTCACTATAACAGAAACAATATAAACAGGTTGGTTGAGACAATACTGGAAATATATGCATGAATAGTATTGTTATTATATGTATATGTTGTTATTATTGTATTGTTATTATAGTATTGTTATTATATGTATATGTTGTTATTATTGTATTGTTATTATAGTATTGTCATCATATGTTTATGTATATAATATAATGATATAATATGTTATCTAGGTATTATATTACAGTATGAACAGAGCTCTGAAATAGAGAATGAGCATGCTGAATAATTAATGAGTGGAACCAGTAAACAGGACGATCACTTTGACAACTGGAGACTCGGAGCCATGTGAACGGCTTCAGAGACGACGCCATCTGGCTCGGCTCGCTGCCCCCCTCCCCCCCCCAGGACAGCCTCCTCACACGGCTACAGCGGGGGAGTCTCCCCATGTGCACACATGAAATGAGACTGTTCAGCGTGTAAAGTTATATGAAGACGTGCCGCGCCTGTCACAGAGCGAGCAGCCAGCGCTGATAGCTGCTAACCCTAGCTCAACAGCATGCAACTGGCAGCCTTTGTTGTGTTTGATGCTAACTTGTAGCTAAGCTAGCAGTGAACCAACTTCATTAATTAGGTCCATTTATACTGTGTTGACGTTACAGAGGTCTCTCGTTAGCATCTCGATACACACTCACACACATCTACACACATCACACACATTTACACACACACACCTGCTCCTCAGATACACACTCACACACATCTACACACCTGCTCATCACATATACACACATCTACACACCTGCTTATCACATACACACACACACACATCTACACATCAGACACTCAAGGGGACACAAGACAGGAAGTAAAACTAGACAGGACGAAACCCAGACTATCAAAATAAAACAGGAAACAGAACATACAGACACTTAAGGGGACACAAGACAGGAAGTAAAACGAGACAGTACAAGACCCAGACTATCAAAATAAAACAGGAAACAGAACACACATACACTCAAGGGGACACACCAGGGAAGAAACTAGGACACAAGCACGAGGAGTCAGGACAGAGCCAAAATCCAGAGAAGGAGGAACAGGAATCAAAGCAATAAACCGAAATCATAACACAAAGAATAAAACTTATGCCGACCTCGCACCAAACTGCTGTTCAAGTAGTTCCACTCTCGCAGACTAATGTTTAATTTCAGACTGAAATCCTGAGTCTTGCCACGGTCGGGCGGAGCTCCTGTCATCTCCGTCGGTCGGTGTGACGTGGTCAAGTCTTTGTTCTTGATGTTCTTGTTACGACGAGGCGAAATAAGGACCCAAAAGCAGAGATGAGGGAGGCAGGCGGGGGCAGGTACACAGTCCAAGAAAAACACAAGGAGGCAAAACTAAACAGCCAAATCCAAAAATCCAAAAGGGTCCATGGAAAAAAGCGAGACCAAAAAAACAAAGGCAGGGAAAACTTACGGGGAGACACGGGTCACGGGAACAGGAACGGACATCGAAAACTCAGGAAGAGGCACGGCAGGGAACAAGGACACAAGGACGATCTGAGAGACAAAGGGAGCACAGACACAGGCTTGAGTGGAGGTGGAAAACATCACAGGAGTGGGAAAACACAGGAAGTAAAACTAAAGAAAAGACGAGACAAAGACCGGACTTCAAAATAAAAAAGGAAACAGAACACACAGACACTCAAGGAGAACACAAGACAGAAACCACCACACAAGATCAAGGAGGAAACACAAAAATAACAGAAAACAGGATACAGAGACCGGATACAAACTGAAACCATAACAGTTCTGACAAAATCAAACTTGTTTGATGTGTTTGTTAATGGAAGTTAATGGTCTTCCAAACCTGATGCTGCTCTTAGTAATGAGCAAAATGTTATAGCCTGTGCTAGGATAGAGGACGGATGGATCTCTGAGGAGCTATGAGCATGGAGGATGGATCTCTGAGGAGCTATGGAGAGGGGCGGAGGATGGATCTCTGAGGAGCTATGAGCAAGGATGGAGGATGGATCTCTGAGGAGCTATAAGAGAGGATGGAGGATGGATTTCTGAGGAGCTATGAGCGAGGATGGAGGATGGATCTCTGAGGAGCTATGAGCAAGGATGTATCACTGAGGAACTATAAGAGAGGATGGAGGATGGATCTCTGAGGAGCTATGAGCGAGGATGGAGGATGGATCTCTGAGGAGCTATGAGCGAGGATGGAGGATGGATCTCTGAGGAGCTTTGAGCAAGGATGGATCTCTGAGGAGCTATGAGAGAGGACGGAGGATGGATTTCTGAGGAGCTATGAGCGAGGATGGAGGATGGATCTCTGAGGAGCTATAAGAGAGGATGGAGGATGGATTTCTGAGGAGCTATGAGCGAGGATGGAGGATGGATCTCTGAGGAGCTATGAGCGAGGATGGAGGATGGATCTCTGAGGAGCTTTGAGCAAGGATGGATCTCTGAGGAGCTATGAGCGAGGATGGATGTCTGAGGAGCTGTGAGCGAGGATGGAGGATGGATCTCTGAGGAGCTATGAATCATCACACTTTGGCTGATTATGCATTGAATTATCGCATAATCCCGTTTTCCGGAGGGACTTCTTGTCTCAGGCTGAGCAGAACACCGCCATGGCAGAAAGCTGGCTGTGCTGGAATTAAATCCCTGATGAGCTTGTCCTCCTAATTACTGCCGGGGCTCAGGGATTCCACATGTAACGCCGAGCCATTGTACAGATGACTCAACATCTCGAATCAGTGGATTACCGGGGATTAAATGCAGAGTAATCATCTCCTGATGCACCCAGGCATCCTGCGTTATCTGAGCCTTCATCCTCTCTTTCTCTTTCTTCCCTCTCTCTCTCTCTCTCAATCTCTCTCTCTCCTTCCCTCTCTCTCTCCCTCTCCCCTCTCTCTCCCTCTCTCTCTCCCCCTCTCTCTCTCCCTCTCGTTCCCCCTCTGCCTCTCTCTCTGTCCCTCTCTATCTTTCTATCCTTCTCTCTCTCTCTCTCCCCTTCTCTCCCCCTCTCCCTCTCCTCCCTCCCCTCTCCCTCTCTCTCCCCTCCCTCTCCCCCCTTTTCCCCCCCCTCTCCCTCTCTCATACCCCCCTCCCTCCCCCCCGGGTGGCCAGTTACCCCCGTTCCGGTGACCAGAGGCTGCCGGTGAACACCCTGCCGGCTCCTTGTTAAAGGTCATCCCAGCGACAGAGGTAACAATGGTTTTCATAAAGAAAACAGTTCCTCATGACAGAGTTCACGAGGATGAAAGCCCCAGCTGCAGGAACAGTTCTGCTTTTTGCAGATTTCTTCCCGTTGCAGATAGAAATGCTTTAATAGGCCATCGGTACCCTGCTGACTCTGAAGGTAAAAGTGAACAAAAGGATTCAGAAGTCTTCTCCCACCAAGGTCTTTTCAATCAGCGGGCGCAACAAAGCGCTCGTCTTCAGAGCCGGTGAATAGCGTCTGACTTCTCTTTGTTGACTGTAATCAACATCGCTGCCGGGAGATCTCGGCGCCAGATACAGTCGCGCCTCAAAATGATGCGTTGCTTCTTTTTAAAACTGCATTTGGAGCTTCAGAGAGCAGCTGGAGAACGGGGGTGCACCCTCGGCTCGTTCCCGTTGAATGACCCTGAACTCGTCCTGCAAAACAAATGAAAAAATGAACATTTATTTGTGCTTTTCCGATGTTTTTGTCACTTTTTCTGATTTATTTCTCATTTTAGATATAGATTGTATTATAGGCACATTTATTATTTCTTAAAAAAACAACCCAGAAACTAAAGTAACCCGTGTTCTGGGTTATTTTATGAAGACTAACCCGTGTTCTGGGTTATTTTATGAAGACTAACCCGTGTTCTGGGTTATTTTATGAAGACTAACCCGTGTTCTGGGTTATTTTATGAAGACTAACCCGTGTTCTGGGTTATTTTATGAAGACTAACCCGTTTCTGGGTTATTTTATGAAGACTAACCCGTGTTCTGGGTTATTTTATGAAGAAAACCCCGTGTTCTGGGTTATTTTATGAAGAGTAACCCGTGTTCTGGGTTATATTATGAAGAGTAACCCGTGTTCTGGGTTATATTATGAAGACTAAACGGTGTTCTGGGTTATTTTATGAAGAGTAACCCATGTTCTGGGTTATATTATGAAGAGTAACCCGTGTTCTGGGTTATTTTATGAAGAGTAACCCATGTTCTGGGTTATATTATGAAGAGTAACCCTTTTTCTGGGTTATATTATGAAGAGTAACCCTTTTTCTGGGTTATTTTATGAAGACTAACCCGTGTTCTGGGTTATATTATGAAGAGTAACCCGTGTTCTGGGTTATTTTATGAAGAGTAACCCGTGTTCTGGGTTATATTATGAAGAGTAACCCGTGTTCTGGGTTATATTATGAAGAGTAACCCGTGTTCTGGGTTATTTTATGAAGACTAACCCGTGTTCTGGGTTATTTTATGAAGAGCAACCCGTGTTCTGGGTTATTTTATGAAGAGTAACCCGTGTTCTGGGTTATTTTATGAAGAGTAACCCATGTTCTGGGTTATTTTATGAAGAGTAACCCATGTTCTGGGTTATATTATGAAGACTAACCCGTGTTCTGGGTTATATTATGAAGACTAACCCGTGTTCTGGGTTATTTTATGAAGACTAACCCATGTTCTGGGTTATTTTATGAAGAGTAACCCATGTTCTGGGTTATATTATGAAGACTAACCCGTGTTCTGGGTTATTTTATGAAGACTAACCCGTGTTCTGGGTTATTTTATGTAGACTAACTCGTGTTCTGGGTTATATTATGAAGACTAACCCGTGTTCTGGGTTATTTTATGAAGACTAACCCATGTTCTGGGTTATTTTATGAAGAGTAACCCGTGTTCTGGGTTATTTTATGAAGACTAACCCGTGTTCTGGGTTATTTTATGAAGACTAACCCGTGTTCTGGGTTATTTTATGAAGAGTAGCCCGTGTTCTGGGTTATTTTATGAAGACTAAACCGTGTTCTGGGTTATTTTATGAAGACTAACCCGTGTTCTGGGTTATTTTATGAAGACTAACCCGTGTTCTGGGTTATTTTATGAAGACTAAACCGTGTTCTGGGTTATATTATGAAGACTAACCCGTGTTCTGGGTTATTTTATGTAGACTAACCCGTGTTCTGGGTTATTTTATGAAGACTAAACCGTGTTCTGGGTTATATTATGAAGACTAACCCATGTTCTGGTTTATTTTATGAAGACTAACCCATGTTCTGGGTTATTTTATGAAGAGTAACCCGTGTTCTGGGTTATATTATGAAGACTAACCCATGTTCTGGGTTATATTATGAAGACTAACCCGTGTTCTGGGTTATTTTATGTAGACTAACCCGTGTTCTGGGTTATTTTATGAAGACTAAACCGTGTTCTGGGTTATATTATGAAGACTAACCCATGTTCTGGTTTATTTTATGAAGACTAACCCATGTTCTGGGTTATTTTATGAAGAGTAACCCGTGTTCTGGGTTATATTATGATGACTAACCCGTGTTCTGGGTTATTTTATGAAGACTAACCCATGTTCTGGGTTATATTATGAAGACTAACCCGTGTTCTGGGTTATTTTATGAAGACTAACCCGTGTTCTGGGTTATTTTATGAAGAGTAGCCCGTGTTCTGGGTTATTTTATGAAGACTAACCCGTGTTCTGGGTTATTTTATGAAGAGTAGCCCGTGTTCTGGGTTATTTTATGAAGACTAACCCGTGTTCTGGGTTATTTTATGTAGACTAACCCGTGTTCTGGGTTATTTTATGAAGAGTAACCCGTGTTCTGGGTTATTTTGAGAAGAGTAACCCGTGTTCTGGGTTATTTTATGAAGACTAACCTATGTTCTGGGTTATAGGGTTGGCTCTCTCTCTCACTCTCTCTATAATGTATTTTTTGTTGAAGGGGTATATTTTATTGAGTTATTATATTATCATGTCAACATAGCATATAATATATAATATGAACAATTATTTTGTGAAATAAGTCACACCGGCCTTATTATTTTTCAGCCAAGTCTCAGGTTTAAAAGGGAAGAACTCATTTCTGGGCAACAGAGGCCCAATGGTTAGCACTGTGTATAGATTATGGTATTATACGTTATTGTGCTATTTTAACCAAATATTTGGGTCAGGTATTTAACCCAGAAGTTGGGTTAAAAAGAATAACGTTTTAAAGGTTATTAAATAATAATAGTTGGTCCCGTTTAACCCAGGAGGTTGTAGTGTGTGGGGACAGCTGCTGAAGACCTGCTCGTGTTAATTTTTAGACCATTTAGGGAGTAAATAAAAGCTCAACTGCATTAGGAAATATAAGTAAAGTGCAGTTTTGGGTTATTCTTGCCAACTCCCATCTCTGCAGTCATAAAGGATGAGAGGTGTGGACCCTACAGGGATAATAGGAGACGCCCTGGTGAAAAATACCTTTATCAAAGAGAGAAATGGTCTGAATGACGCGCTTTGTGCTTTTCATTTGGTAATTCAGTGCTTCTTTTCTGCTGCAAATCGCTGATGAATATTGAAAAAACGCCCACTGCGGCTCGCTGAGAGAGAGGAAATGAAAGAAGCACAGAGGGTAACGGCACGTCGCCGCTTTTCACACAATTCCTTTGACTTATTCGTAATAATCCCACATGGGTTGGGCTTAATTGCAGGGCGCTCGTTCCAGCGTTTAAAGACGACATTAGAAAGACAGAGTGATAATCATCTGGTTCTCGTTGCTGCTGATTATAGCTTCTGTTGTCAGCGTTGGTACGTGCAGGAGGAAAAGCAGCAGAGAAAGAAGCGTGGGGCTAGGTCCATTCAGTCGATGTCCCTGAATGTCTCTGCAGACTGTAACGTTGTAAAACAAGCCTCTGGAGACGGACAGAAAGTTTTTGCAAATGGGTCAAAAAAGCTTGAAACCCCCCCAAAAAGTGATAAAAAAGTGTCTCAAACACATAAAAAATGCAATAAAAAGCCTCAAAAGTGTTGAAAAGCCTCAAAAAATTGTTCATTTTTGTTGAAACAGGAGACATCTCTTACGTCCTAAAACCAGCTTCTGGAGACTTCACCAGCTGAGTCTCTATTGGCTGTTGAACAGGAGACGTCTCTTACGTCCTAAAACCAGCCTCTGGAGACTCCACCAGCTGACTTCTCTATTGGCTAGAAACAGGAGACGCGTCTCTTACGTCCCTAAAACCAGCCTCTGGAGACTCCACCAGCTGAGTCTCTATTGGCTGTTGAAACAGGAGACTTCTCTTACGTCCTAAAACCAGCCTCTGGAGACTCCACCAGCTGAGTCTCTATTGGCTGTTGAACAGGAGACGCGTCTCTTACGTCCTAAAACCAGCCTCTGGAGACTCCACCAGCTGAGTCTCTATTGGCTGTTGAAACAGGAGACTTCTCTTACGTCCTAAAACCAGCCTCTGGAGACTCCACCAGCTGAGTCTCTATTGGCTGTTGAACAGGAGACGCCTCTTTTCGCCCTAAAACCAGCCTCTGGAGACTCCACCAGCTGACTTCTCTATTGGCTAGAAACAGGAGACGTCTCTTCCAAACCAGCCTCTGGAGACTCCACCAGCTGAGTCTCTATTGGCTGTTGAAACAGGAGACTTCTCTTACGTCCCTAAAACCAGCCTCTGGAGATTCCACCAGCTGAGTCTCTATTGGCTGTTGAACAGGAGACGTCTCTTACGTCCTAAAACCAGCCTCTGGAGACTCCACCAGCTGACTTCTCAATTGGCTGTTGAACAGGAGACGTCTCTTATGTCCTAAAACCAGCCTCTGGAGACTCCACCAGCGGACTTATCTATTGGCTGTAGAAACAGGAGACGTCTGTTACATCCTAAAACCAGCCTCTGGAGACTCCACCAGCTGACTTCTCTATTGGCTGTTGAACAGGAGACGTCTCTTAAGTCCTAAAACCAGCCTCTGGAGACTCCACCAGCTGACTTCTCTATTGGCTGTTGGAACCGGTAGACGTCTCTTACGTCCAAAAACCAGCCTCTGGACACTCCACCAGCTGACTTCTCTATTGGCTGTTGGAACCGATAGACGTCTCTTACGTCCTAAAACCAGCCTCTGGACACTCCACCAGCTGACTTCTCTATTGGCTGTTGGAACCGGTAGATGTCTCTTACGTCCTAAAACCAGCCTCTGGAAACGCCACCAGCTGACTTCTCTAATGGCTGTTGAACAGGGGACGTCTCTTACGTCCTAAAACCAGCCTCTGGACACTCCACCAGCTGACTTCTCTATGGGTTAGAAACAGGAGACATCTCCTACGTCCTAAAACCAGCCTCCGGAGACAGACTGCCTCTGAAGACACAAACCTTAAGAAATGTGCTGAATGCTGTACTTTTACCCTGTCAGAGCGTGTGGAATGAGGGAATATTACTCCCCACACACTGGCTTTCTTTTCTAATATCAGAGATTATGAAGTCACAGTTGTCCTTAGAGCGTAGGAAGTACATCTTGTACTTGAGCACTTCTATTTCTTACATCTACTATTGCCATTAGTACTATCGTACCTGTTACTGTACTGCTTCTGTTCTAAAGATCAGTAATAATTTGCATGAGTGCAATACTACATACTACTCTCTACTGCTGTCTCTCTACATACTACTTTCTACTGCTGTCTCTCTACATACTACTCTCTACTGCTGTCTCTACATACTACTCTCTACTGTTGTCTCTCTACATACTACTCTCTACTGCTGTCTCTACATACTACTCTCTACTGTTAAAGGTGTCAAAGTCTTTAATGACATCCACCTTAACACAGATAGTGGCAAAATTTCAATCTTAGTATTACTGGATCTCAGTGCTGCATTTGACACGGTCGACCACGACATATTACTAGACCGATTGGAAAACTGGGTAGGACTTTCTGGCTCAGTACTAAACTGGTTTGAATCCTACTTACAGAATAGGGATTACTTTGTGTCAATAGGTAATTATACATCTGAGCATACAAATATGATGAGCGGAGTTCCCCAAGGCTCTATTCTGGGGCCTCTTCTGTTTAACATCTACATGCTCCCACTGGCCCAGATTATAGAGAACAACAAAATAAGTTACCATAGTTATGCGGACGACACACAAATTTACATAACCTTATCACCAGGGGACTATAGTCCAATACAAAAACTGACTAAGTGCATCAAACAAATTAACGGCTGGATGTGCCAGAACTTTCTGAAATTAAATGAAGGAAAAACTGAGGTGGTTGTTTTTGGAGGAAAAGAGGAACGATTGAAAGTCTGCGCTCAGCTTCAAACAACAATGTTAAAAACATCAGACAAAGCCAGAAATCTTGGTGTAGTCATGGACTCAGACCTGAATTTTAACAGCCACATTAAGACAATTACAAAGTCAGCCTACTATCACCTTAAGAATATATCAAGGGTTAAAGGACTTATGTGTCAACAGAACTTGGAAAAACTGGTCCATGCTTTCATCTTCAGTAGACTTGACTACTGTAACGGTGTCTTTACAGGTCTCACTAAAAAATCAATCAGACAGCTGCAGCTGATTCAGAACGCTGCTGCCCGAGTCCTCACTAAGACCAGGAGACTGGATCACATCACTCCAGTTCTGAAGTCTTTACACTGGCTTCCTGTGTCTCAAAGAATTGAAATCAAAGTACTTTTGCTAGTTTATAAATCACTCAACGGTTTAGGTCCAAAATACATTTCTGATCTGCTACTCCACTATGAACCACCCAGACCGCTCAGGTCATCTGGGACAGGTCTACTTTCTGTCCCCAGAGTCAGAACTAAACAGGGTGAAGCAGCTTTCAGTTTCTTTGCTCCTCATATCTGGAATAAACTCCCAGAAACCTGCAGATCCGCTGCTACTCTCAGTTCTTTTAAATCAAGGCTGAAGACCTTTCTTTTTGATGCTGCCTAGAGAGTAGTATGTAGAGACAACAGTAGAGTAGTATGTAGAGACAACAGTAGAGTAGTATGTAGAGACAACAGTAGAGTAGTATGTAGAGACAACAGTAGAGTAGTATGTAGAGACAAAAGTAGAGTAGTATGTAGAGACAACAGTAGAGAGTAGTATGTAGAGAGACAACAGTAGAAAGTAGTATGTAGAGAGACAACAGTAGAGAGACAACAGTAGAGAGTAGTATGTAGAGAGACAGCAGTATAGAGTAGTATGTAGAGACAGCAGTATAGAGTAGTATGTAGAGAGACAGCAGTAGAGAGTTTTATGTAGAGAGACAGCAGTAGAGAGTAGTATGTAGAGAGACAGCAGTATAGAGTAGTATGTAGAGACAGCAGTAGAGAGTAGTATGTAGAGACAGCAGTAGAGTAGTATGTAGAGAGACAGCAGTAGAGAGTAGTATGTAGAGACAACAGTAGAGAGTAGTATGTAGAGAGACAGCAGTAGAGAGTAGTATGTAGAGACAACAGTAGAGAGTAGTATGTAGAGAGACAGCAGTAGAGAGTAGTATGTAGAGAGACAGCAGTAGAGATAGAGAGTAGTATGTAGACAACAGTAGTAGAGAGTAGTATGTAGAGACAACAGTAGAGAGTAGTATGTAGAGACAACAGTAGAGAGTAGTATGTAGAGAGACAACAGTAGAGAGTAGTATGTAGAGAGAGAACAGTAGAAAGCAGTATGTAGAGAGACAACAGTAGAGTAACAGTAGAGAGTAGTATGTAGAGAGACAGCAGTATAGAGTAGTATGTAGAGACAGCAGTATAGAGTAGTATGTAGAGAGACAGCAGTAGAGAGTATTATGTAGAGACAGCAGTAGAGAGTTTTATGTAGAGAGACAGCAGTAGAGAGTAGTATGTAGAGAGACAGCAGTATAGAGTAGTATGTAGAGAGACAGCAGTAGAGAGTATGTATGTACAGCAGTAGAGAGTAGTATGTAGAGAGACAGCAGTAGAGAGTAGTATGTAGAGAGACAGCAGTAGAGAGTAGTATGTAGAGAGACAGCAGTAGAGAGTAGTATGTAGAGAGACAACAGTAGAGAGTAGTATGTAGAGAGACAGCAGTAGAGAGTAGTATGTAGAGAGACAACAGTAGAGAGTAGTATGTAGAGACAACAGTAGAGAGTAGTATGTAGAGAGACAACAGTAGAGAGTAGTATGTATAGAGACAACAGTAGAGAGTAGTATGTAGAGAGACAACAGTAGAGAGTAGTATGTAGAGAGACATCAGTAGAGAGTATTATGTAGGGAGACAGCAGTAGAGAGTATTATGTAGGGAGACAGCAGTAGAGAGTAGTATGTAGAGAGACAACAGTAGAGAGACAAATGTAGAGAGACAGCAGTAGAGAGTAGTATGTAGGGAGACAACAGTAGAGAGTAGTATGTAGAGAGACAACAGTAGAGAGACAACAGTAGAGAGTATTATGTAGAGAGACAACAGTAGAGAGACAAATGTAGAGAGACATTCTACTCTCTACTGCTGTCTCTCTACATACTACTCTCTATTGTTGTCTCTCTACATACTACTCTCTACTGCTGTCTCTCTACATACTACTCTCTATTGTTGTCTCTCTACATACTAGTCTCTCTTTTTGCATCAGTAACTGACGCTGAGAGCCACCGTCCCAGCATCAGTATTTTATTGTCCCCAGCGTCCCCTTCACCGACAGTAGAAAGCCCCAAAGTGTTCCAGCGATCGGCTGAAATTAGGTTCCTGAAGGCATCACAGAGAAACACAGCGAAGTTATATCTCTGTTCTTTTAATGAGTGCACTTTAATTCCCTCACGTCTCCAGATTAACTCTTCCATCTTTGAGTTTTTCGAGAAGAAAAGAAAAGTTGAGAATATAAAAGAGCACCGCGGTGACACATTTATTAATATGATGAATTGCTTTTGGACGAGACATCTTGTGCCGCCTCGTTCAAGGAAAGTATGATTTATGATCGCCTCCGAGTTCACTGTCAAAACACAAAACTGAGGAATTATCGAGATTTGAGAATCTCAGTAATACAAATTAATGATCACATCACACAGCCCGACTGGTCTCACGCCGCCGGATTACAGTCCCTAACGGGCTATTTTTAAACGTTAATCAATGTATGACAAAGCCATAATTCAGCGTGGTGTCCACGGGGAGCTTCACCTTCATAATGAACAAGACATACTCTAAATCTCTTTCATTTTTACTTAGACGGGAAGATGAACGTCTACCTCTAGCCACTGCAAAGAAATAAAGAAATCAGACCAATCACAGCAGCCGGTCAGTCTGACGTCATGCTGCCTGAGCTCATTAATATTCATGAGCTGGGTAAAGGATGCTGATAGGCTGGTGCGTGAAGAGCAATGCTGGATGATGTGTTGATAAGCAAGCCGCTTGACTCTGGCTCTTGATTATAGAGTTCTTTATTTCAAATGTCAGTTCACAAGTTCTGCAGAAACTCGGACACCTAACCCAAACAAACCCTCTGTCTTTCAATACACCAATCACTGTCTATACGGGGTTAGATCACATGTTAAATCACATGTTACATGTTATCACATGTTAGGTCTCACATGTTAAATCACATGTTAGATCACATGTTAGGTCTCACATGTTAGGTCTCATGTTAGGTCTCATGTTGGGTCACATGTTAGGTCACATGTTGGGTCTCATGTTGGGTCACATGTTAGGTCTAATGTTAGGTCTCATGTTAGGTCTCATGTTGGGTCACATGTTGGGTCACATGTTAGGTCTAATGTTAGGTCTCATGTTAGGTCTCATGTTAGGTCTCATGTTGGGTCTCATGTTAGGTCTCATGTTAGGTCTCATGTTAGGTCATATGTTGGGTCACATGTTGGGTCACATGTTAGGTCTAATGTTAGGTCATATGTTGGGTCACATGTTGGGTCACATGTTAGGTCTAATGTTAGGTCTCATGTTGGGTCTCATGTTGGGTCACATGTTGGGTCACATGTTAGGTCTAATGTTGGGTCATATGTTGGGTCACATGTTGGGTCTCATGTTGGGTCACATGTTAGGTCTAATGTTAGGTCTCATGTTGGGTCACATGTTAGGTCTAATGTTAGGTCTCATGTTAGGTCTCATGTTGGGTCACATGTTGGGTCACATGTTAGGTCTAATGTTAGGTCTCATGTTAGGTCTCATGTTAGGTCTCATGTTGGGTCTCATGTTAGGTCATATGTTGGGTCACATGTTGGGTCACATGTTAGGTCTAATGTTAGGTCATATGTTGGGTCACATGTTGGGTCACATGTTAGGTCTAATGTTAGGTCTCATGTTGGGTCTCATGTTGGGTCACATGTTGGGTCACATGTTAGGTCTAATGTTAGGTCATATGTTGGGTCACATGTTAGGTCTAATGTTAGGTCTCATGTTGGGTCTCATGTTGGGTCACATGTTGGGTCACATGTTAGGTCTAATGTTAGGTCATATGTTGGGTCACATGTTGGGTCTCATGTTGGGTCACATGTTAGGTCTAATGTTAGGTCTCATGTTGGGTCACATGTTAGGTCTAATGTTAGGTCTCATGTTAGGTCTCATGTTGGGTCACATGTTAGGTCACATGTTGGGTCTCATGTTGGGTCACATGTTAGGTCTAATGTTAGGTCTCATGTTAGGTCTCATGTTGGGTCACATGTTGGGTCACATGTTAGGTCTAATGTTAGGTCTCATGTTAGGTCTCATGTTAGGTCTCATGTTAGGTCTCATGTTAGGTCTCATGTTAGGTCATATGTTAGTTAGGTCTCATGTTAGGTCACATGTTAGGTCTAATGTTAGGTCATATGTTGGGTCACATGTTAGTCTAAAGTCTCATCCAACTCATCACTTAAATGGAAATCATTAGCCCTTTGCATTGGTGCACCAACAGTGTTTGAACCGGATACAAGTTACAAGTCATTACATGCTACTACCCAATAGCCAGGCTCATTGGCTAGGCTGTTAGCCTCCCCCCCCGCCATAATCCTCCTGTAAATGTGCGCCCGCTCTACCACTGGGCCAACCCGGCCACACAATATCATATTTGTCACAATTAATGGAGATTAGATTAGATTTTTTTAGATTATTTGGGCTTTTCAGCCTTTAATTTGTTTATTTGTTTATTTTTGACAGGACAGTTAGGTGAGGGGGGGGAGACATTTGAAGACACTTCTGTGACAATCAATGGAGATTAAACTCTGATTCATAATGTCAGAACTAATTATAATTAAAGGATGCTGTCGTGCACGCGTGACATCACACCTGCTCTGTTACAGGAGCCCCCCATCACACCTTGTGGGCTCAGAGTCCGTTGCCATGGCAACCCCGGGCGAGATGCGGGTTGTTATTTGCAGACTCTGGACTCACTAAAGACAGGAGGAGGAGGAGGAGGAGGAGAGAAGACGCATTTATTCATTCTTATCTCATGGTGTGTGTGTGTGTGTGTGTGTGTGTGTGTGTCTGTCTGTGTGTGTGTGTATATGTGCATGTGTGGTGTGTATATGTGTGTATATGTGTGTATATGTGTGTGTGTGTGTATATGTGTGTATATGTGTGTGTGTGTGTATGTGTGTATATGTGTGTGTGTATATGCGTGTGTATATGTGTGTGTGTGTGTGTGTGTGTATATGTGTGTTTTTGTGTGTGTGAGTATAAATAAATAAAGTGCCAAACAAGTCGAAAAAAAACACCAAGAAAGCAACAAAAACAAAAGATAAAAAGGTCGAAAAATACGACAAATACGACAAATGATGAAAAGAAAGTGGGAAAAAGTGTAAAAGCATCAAGAAAAAATGACTAAAAACAGCTGAAATCTTAACGATGTCTTCCTGTTTCTCCCATCCCAAACATGTCGGTTTCGTTTTTCTTCCGTTTTAGGCGACAGTGAGGCGTGCGTGCGTGTGTGTGTGTGTGTGTGTGTGTGTGTGTGTGCGTGCTTACGTGTGTGTGTGTGTGTGTGTGTGTGTGTGTGGCTGTCTAACAGTTATGTGTTGCACCAGTTATTAGGTCTGGGTGATGTAGTTTGTTTGGTCCCTCAGCTCCTTTATGTGCCCCACACTTCAGGCTCAGCGGCGCAGGAACTCCAGTCTTTGTGTGTGTGTGTGTGTGTGCGTGTGTGCATGTGCGTGCACGTGTGTGTGTGTGTGTGTGTGTGTGTGTGTGTGTGTGCGTGTGTGTGTGTGTGCGTGTGTGTGTGTGTGTGTGTCGACTTGCTGAGGTGCTAAAAAGCCAGAATGAGAGTGTGAGATGGAAACCTGTGTTTTCTTTCCCCTGACATCCTTCTACTTCTCTTTTACTCTTGTATACACACACACATATACATATATATATATATATATATATATATATATATATATATATATATATATATATATATATACATATGTATTGGCTGTGTGTTACCATGCAGACTGTTTCCAAAAAAACAATTTAAAGGGTCTTTTTTTTCACATTGGTCCAGTGTTGAGAACGCTGTAACCTGCAGCCGTGAAACAAGCTGTAATGCAGACTCAGATTATTATTCTTAGTGCCTGACAACATTATGGGATGGATCCCTACAGAGATAGACCTTTAGTTAAAGAAGAAGATCCTTTTAGTTTAACATGAAACAGAAATCACCATCACCAAACCCACCAGACTCCATGTAAATAATCACTAATTTTAGCATGTATAGAGCAGCATATCTCCACCAGACTCCATGTAAATAATCATTACTTTTAGCGTGTATAGAGCAGCATATCTCCACCAGACTCCATGTAAATAATCACTACTTTTAGCGTGTATAGAGCAGCATATCTCCACCAGACTCCATGTAAATAATCATTACTTTTAGCATGTATAGAGCAGCATATCTCCACCAGACTCCATATAAATAATCACTACTTTTAGTGTGTATAGAGCAGCATATCTCCACCAGACTCCATGTAAATAATCACTACTTTTAGCGTGTATAGAGCAGCATATCTCCACCAGACTCCATGTAAATAATCACTACTTTTAGCGTGTATAGAGCAGCATATCTCCACCAGACTCCATGTAAATAATCACTACTTTTAGCATGTATAGAGCAGCATATCTCCACCAGACTCCATATAAATAATCACTACTTTTAGTGTGTATAGAGCAGCATATCTCCACCAGACTCCATGTAAATAATCACTACTTTTAGCGTGTATAGAGCAGCATATCTCCACGAGACTCCATCTAAATAATCACTACTTTTAGCGTGTATAGAGCAGCATATCTCCACCAGACTCCATGTAAATAATCACTACTTTTAGCGTGTATAGAGCAGCATATCCCCACCAGACTCCATGTAAATAATCACTACTTTTAGCATGTATAGAGCAGCATATCTCCACCAGACTCCATGTAAATAATCACTACTTTTAGCATGTATAGAGCAGCATATCTCCACCAGACTCCATGTAGATAATCACTACTTTCAGTCATTTCTAATTACATCTGATGATTCATATCAGCCCTCGGCCATTCCTCCGAGTCCTTCTGTAGTCTGAAAATTAATCGTTACGAGCTTCCATCACCAAGGGGAATTACCTGTGAATATGATCCAGGAGTGCAAAGATAAGCTACTTCCAAATGATAATCAATTTGTGTCCGAGGGATGGTTTATTACAGAGAAGTATCCGTCGCAGCGGTCATTAGCAGTGTGGGGGCAAATTTCCTGAATATCTTCAAAACCAGGAAGTCACAATAATTACATTTCTTCAATTAACCTGCAGGTACCAAACACCATTTCCCTTTTTAAACCAACTAAAAAGCAGATTTCTGTTACTTGGAAATATCCAACATACTGAGTTCCAGTGGTATTTCACCGATCACATCGGTGTTGTTGTGATTGGTCGTAGTGTTATCCAATAGGGTGCACGTGTGGATGTGGGTCCGTGTGGATCCGTCGAATTTAGTAATAAAATAAAATGCCAGAAACTATAAAGTGATACCCCGTTTTAAGGGGGGTGCAGTGGGGCAGCCAGAGCAATGCACTATGGGTAATAAAGCAATGTCATCCCAAAAAGATTAATAATAACCAATATTAATAAAAAGAGAGTCTTAGTCTAAGTAACTGACAACTGTCCACACACACACACACACACACACACACACACACACACACACACACACACACACACACACACACACACATATCATGAGGCCAAATATCACACCTAAAGGCGGTTTGGTCAAATGATGGTTGAGCGCACACACACACACACACACACACACAAATCCACAGTGGGCTGTGAAAGGCCATCCATGCTGATTCTCAGTCCCCGGGGTGCGATGCATCTTATCTCCACTTCCCGCCTGTTAGCTAGCTTCAGATCCGGGACCGCTCACAGGCCTGGGGGCGTCGGGACCGGGGGCATGGTGACCCGATAAGCAGGAAATGAGATGGTAGCCGAGACCTGGTCCAGGTCCAGCGGGTCAGCAGCGAGGTTAGCTGGAGGAATGCGACCACAGAGATCGCTCTCAAGCATGACCGCGGTGATGTTCACCCTGCTGCTGTTACTATTAATACTGTCCACTAGTACAGCTCCTTACCCTCATGGTGTCCTTATGCTGCCCTCTTGTTGTCCTCATGGTGTCCTTATGCTGCCCTCTTGTTGTCCTCGTGTTGTCCCCGTGTTTTCCTCATGTTGTCCTCTTGTTGTCCTCATGCTGCCCTCTTGTTGTCCTCGTGTTGTCCCCGTGTTTTCCTCATGTTGTCCTCTTGTTGTCCTCATGTTGTCCTCATGTTGTCCTCTTGTTGTCCTTGTGTTGTCCTCGTGTTGTCCCCGTGTTTTCCTCATGTTGTCCTCATGTTGTCCTATATCAATGTTCTTTTTATTTCCCCAAAATAACATGATTGATTCCACCCAACGCTCTTTGCCAAGTGAATCTACACTCTAAGAAATATCTGTAAATTAACAGTTGTTTGACTGTATATTTTAACAGAAATTGTCTGTAGTACGTGATTCACGGGTATATTTCTGTTAATTTACACTTCGAATTGCATTATGGGAACTTCATCTCTGCCAAATCATTCTGGCGGCCATCTTCCATCAACGCATTTAAGCGGGAGAAATCTGACCTGCCTTTCAACGGTAAGTCATTTTATGGAAAATATTAACAAGGTGACTGTTTTCTTAGCAGTATTAGTTTGGAAATGCTATATTATCTGTTGGTAGCATTCAATTGTTAATTTTTTGATGGTTAATGCTAATAACGTTAGCTAATATTACCGTTAGCTAGCTTACTAAACTGGTATTACACGGCATCACAGTGTGTGCTGTTAATCAGCTTTTTGGGATTTGGAGATTAAAAAACTGAGTTTTTACAAACTGAGGAGCTTTGTATGGGGTATTTTGTGTAGCATTAGGTCAAATAAGCATCCATTATGTCCCGCTTCAACATTATTTGGGGGTCCTTATCTAGGAATATTTTACAGTAAATTGTCCGTATTTTTAATGCGAAGCGGACTTTTCGCGCACATTAACGCCCCCCTCGTCTGCCAACCGCTGTCTGAACAGGCGAAGGTTTAAGGTTGATCTCCTCCAGTTACGTTTGTAAAAGGTAATTATTTCATAGAAATTTAGAAGAATATGATAATGTTTATTTTTCGGTATTGTGAGTGCGTTTCGTGTGGTTGTGGTCCGTTAAATTGGCGTTACTGTTGATATCGCGACATTAGCGGCTCATCCACCGGTCATCTCGTTAACGTTGTTCCGAGGGCTCGTCTCTGTTTGGCAGTGACGTTAACGCGATGAGGAGGCGAGGCAGCAGCGAGGCTTTAACGCACAGTACACGGTTCACATTATCATATAATAACTGATGCTAAAAGTAATCTTTTGTCTCCTGAGCCCCCGATGTTGTCATTGATAGTATTATAAAATGTTTAACTTTTTCGAGTGAAATCCGAAGTTGGCTGCCACCTGTAAGTTGGCTGTTGTCGAGTGAAATCAGAACAAATATATAGCACCTATACTGAGAGTATTTTTTATATTATCAAGCAAATTCACTTGTCAGTGCCCCATTTCCGGCTTAACATTGTTGCCTTTGAAATAAAAGCTGAGACTCACCGTAAGATAGCCGGTGCACTTCAGTGACCAGGTCTCGTGCTTTTATTTTGAAGGTTTTCCGTTATAACTGTTCGCCAGTGCTAAAGTTTTGACAGTCAACTAGATTGAGGATAAATATATTTAGCAACGTTTTGAGAGTGAGTAAAAAAATAATATTTTTGGGGATATGTTGTTGACTGACCAGGCTACATGCTTACATGCATATTCTAACATTACTGTTGGCTAGTTATTTCTTCGGGAGTGACTTCTGTGACGTTACAGAAGCTAACGTTAGCTAGCCACAGTCCCAGCGGTCTACTCCAGAGATCATTACTCGTCCCGTTACGTTTCTGGCAGGCACAACTCGGTAATAGTATTAGTGTGTAATAATGGCCTTAAATCATTAAGTATGTTGTCCACATATGAAGAAAATATGTTGCTAAATCCGAGAGCTAGTACATTGACACACTTTCACTTCTATTCACTATGCATACACATTTGAGCTGATAAAGTGGGAGCTGGTAAATTTACTCTAACTGAAATTTTTACTCACAGAAAATACACACCCATTTTCTTAAAAATCATTAAAAAATGTGTACATTGATGTTTACATAACTACAATGACAGCTACAAACTTTTTTTGTTTTATATGTTTTCGCATTTTGCAACATTTCCCTTCATATCCACAGCCCTTAGTGGTTAGGTTTGTGTGTATTTTTTGACTTACACTTCAAAAAAAGAACAATTTTCTAACAACATTAGAACAATGAGACTACAATGGCTTGGAACTAAAATGACTGTTGTACTTGTTGTTTTCAGGTTTCTACCAGTGCACGCAGCAGGTGGACATCTCAGAAGACACCATAGAAAGCCATGCAGTCTTGCTAGCCTTTACGCTGCCTTACTACTGGTACATTAATTGGATACCATGCTATTTCTTTGCTTGCTCTCACGATGATATTTAATTGTGGTATCTGTGAGTTTAGAAATACCTCAGTTTCTGACTATGTAAAACATTGTAGAACCCATAGAAACATTAACAAGGCTATTTTTCCCTGTGGGTTTCCAGACTGTGGAAGAAGCTTTTCCTCTTACAATTCTTTTAATGTGCATTTGTCCAGATTTCACCATGAAGGGAGGAAGCTGTCTTTTAATCGTAACATATCTGTGCAGTTGAAGTGTTCTTGGGAGTTTTGTGGCAAAGAATGTGAAAGCATAAAAGGTCTCGTAGCTCACCTTAAGTGTCATTTGCAAGAGGGTCTTGAAGTGACGTGTCCTTATAGTGGATGTGCAAAGGCTTTTAAAGTCATATCCTCTTTTACATCTCATTTATCAAGATGTCACAAGCAGTGTGATGTTACACATATTGATCAAAGTTATATCAGGGAAACAACAGAGTATGCATCTGCTGGTTCGGATAATTGGTCAAGCGTTGATAGTGAAGTACCAACAGTGCAGCATGATGGAGAGTCTGACCCAGGGTCAGCCCAGGATAATTTCACTGAAAACATGGCTCTTTTTTTTTCTTGGCTTACAAGCAAAGTATCTGGTTCCTGCATCTACAGTCTCTGATATTGCAAGTGAAATGAGGTTACTACAAGATATGCAGCATGAGTTTACTATGGATTTGTTTTCAAGAGGTCTCCAAGAATATGGTGTGCAAGATGAGGCTTTACAAAATCTAGGGAAACGTGTGTTTGAACAAAGCCCTATGCAGCGCACCCTACATGCAAGTAGTGGCACCTTAACTACACACCACAAAAGACTTCAGTTTTACAGGAGAGAATTCAACTTGGTAGAACCAGTACAAATAACCTTAGGCCATGATGACAAAGGCAAGACAAGACATTTTCACTATGTTCCCATTTTAGAAAGCTTAAGAGCTTTCGTAAGAAATGAAAGTGTACAGCTTCAAATTCTAAATCCTATTCATGCCGACGAGGGCATGCTATGTGATATTAGAGATGGTTCGGTCTCTAAATCTAGTGAACTGTTTGCCTCGGATCCACATGCTCTTCAGATCATGTTGTTTCAAGATGCTTTTGAAGTTGCAAACCCTCTTGGGTCCGCCAGGCTAAAACACAAAGTTCTTGCCGTGTACTACACGTTAGGTAATGTCTATGCACACCACCGATCCACCGTTGACTCAATACAGCTTGTACTACTTTGTTTGGAGAAGGACTGTAAGTTTTTTGGACCTGAGAGAGTTTTTGATGTTTTGTTTTCAGACCTGTGTGACCTGGAGTCAAAAGGCATTTGTGTTGAAGGGAAAACCTTCAGAGGTAGTATTGCCTGTGTCATTGGAGACAATCTTGGGTCCCACTATCTTGGGGGATTTACTGAAAATTTCAGCTGTGCAGAATATTTTTGCAGGTACTGTCATATTAAAAAAGAGGATTTTCAAAAAAATCCTCTTTCTACAGCCACAGAGAGAACACCAGCTAGTTACAGTGAATCATTGCTGGAGTTGGAAAATAACCCAGATATCCTAATGCACAAAGGCATCAAGTCAAACAGTGTTTTGAACAAACTCACACATTTCCATGTTTGTGCACCAGGACTTCCACCCTGCCTTGCCCATGATTTATTTGAGGGCATAGTTGACTATGATTTGGCAATGTACCTGCATTTCCTAGTAAAATCAAGAAAGTGGTTCAGTTATGATGCACTTAACCGCAGAATTGTGACTTTTAGAGGTGAGAGTCAGAATAAGGCTAATGTTCTGCATAACAATGGGACCAAACTTGGGGGACATGCTGCCCAAAACTGGTGGCTTCTTCGGTTCTTGCCAGTACTGTTACATGACAAGGTTAGAGACCCTAAGGATGAAGTTTGGCAACTTGTACTGCTACTTAAGCAGGTGGTTGAGCTTGTGTGTGCTCCTACACTGTCACAATCACAGGCTGCCTACATGAAGGTCCTCATTGAGGAGTACATAGAAACGAGGCATGTACTCTTCCCACTTAAAAAGCTTAGACCCAAACATCATTACCTTTTACATTATTCAGATCTCACATTACAGTTTGGACCCTTAATTCGCATATGGACTATGCGATTTGAGAGCAAGCACAGCTACTTTAAGAGGTGTATTCGGGCAAGTAAGAACTTCAGAAACATCACAAAATCCCTTTCAGAGAGGCATCAGTTGCTGCAGGCCTACCAAAGCAGGGGCAATGTGTTTTCCCCTGAGTTTGTCATGTCTGATTGTACAAGGTTTTACCCAGAATTGTATGATAGTCAGGTTAAGGACGCGCTAAAAGTGTTTGATGTCTCACCATCAAATGCGGTAGTGACAGACAAAATTACTGTACGAGGCACATGCTATGCAAATGACATGCTTGTTATTTTGAGCTGCGAGGGTGGAGAGTTAACTCTCGGGCTTATTGCATGCATTGTAGTGAAACAACAAAAGACTGTGCTTCTTTTGCTTCGACAGAAAAGAGCAAGTCTTGATCCAGATCATGGTGTTTTTGAAGTAGAGAGTGAAGGTGGTGCTTTTATTTGCCAAAGACTTGATGGGCTTCTTGATTACACCCCACTTAGACACTACCATAGAGGTGGCAGACTGCTGGTTACTCTTAAACACAGTCCACCATGGAACCTGTAAGGGAGAAGATCAGAAGCACACTGCCTTCACTGGAAGAGGAGCAAATAGAGACTCTTGTCACAAAGTTGACGGATATTGGAGTTACAAATCTGGAAGACTGCACATTTTTAACAGCAGCTGACTTGGATGGGACTTTGTCGTTAATACAGTCCAGGCGGCTGATACATGCATTCTCCTCAGGTAGGTAATGGGCTTGATTAGACAGTTAAACACACACACACACACACACACACACACACACACACATCACTTTCTTGGCATGACAGTACATTCAACTCTTTGTAAGTGTCTCATTCTCCTTTTTTTGAAATTCACATTTTTGATTGTACCTGTTCCTCCCTAGCATCTCAGAGCACCTTGGTTGTGTCCGGTGCTCCAAATGATTCAAATTTAAACGAGCATCTGGTGGCAACGCAGACTGTGGCGCTAAACGAGCATCTGGTGGCGACGCCGACTGTGACACCAACTGTGACGCCTCCACAGAAGTTTCAAATCCCATGGCAGAAGTTCCCAGTTACGTTGATGAATGCACTGAAGGAGAAGAAGAGACCACCACCAAAAGATAGAAGACACATGATCCGGATCATCGTGGAAGACATGATGGTTACTGACACCAGACCAGGCAGAAGCAAGTTGAAGCAGGTTGCACAACAGTTGGTTGAGAGATACCCTGATTCCTTCTTGGACAAATGTGGCATAAATGTAGTGGGTCAAGGTTTTGCATCCCTTGTAATGCAAATGGAGAACAGGGTTGAGAATGTCAGAAGACAGTATGCTTTTAGCACATCCCGTGAAGAGAGGCCCAAGAAAAAATGCAGAGCTTCTGACCGTTATGGTTGTACTCAGTGGCAACCTGAGTCACTAAACGACTTTAACAGCCATGAGGGTAAAAAGAAAATGCTACAAGATGCCTTTAAAGAAAACCTTCTCCTCAGAGTGACATTAAAAGACTGATGTCTGAAACATATTATGCTCAGCGCATCACTCTGAATAATGAGGAAAATATTATCAAAGTCATGGAAGAATGGCCTTACCTCTTCGACACCACCCATCTGCTCGACCACACAGAGAAACTAATGGGATTTCCTGTCCAAACCAAATTGCTGAACCAAATTCAGGAGAAGGGCAAGATCATCACAGAGTTTCTTGGTAGCAAGGGAATCACAGGAGTAACTACAGACCCATTGAAACTCCTCCAGGGTCTAGTGAAGTACCTCGCAGACGAGCAAAAGGTGCTTTTAATAAATGAAGAAGTAAGTTCTGCTGCAAAACATCAATTCCTTAATTTAGTAAATTATGATTTAGCCCAACAAATATGTCCCCTCACTAACTTCCCCTCTGCCTACTCTGTCTTCACCTCTCTCACAGGATGCCTTAGTAGAGCTGCCAAGCACCCCGTGCATCATAGTTATGGGTAAGGACATGCATGTCTACTTTAAAAATATTGGGAGGTGTTGTGTATTTGTTTAATTGAAAGATGTATGTCGTTATTTGTGGTTTGCAGATGAAGGAAGATATAAGATGTCAGTGGATGAAGTCACAGTTAACATCATTGACTGTCCACTAGTTGCTGTGAGCTATATGTTCAGCCTGTATTATGTGCTGAATATAAAGTATCCAACGGGAGCAGCCCTGACTCTGGAGTTCATCCAGAGGTAAGTTTTGACCATATTTTTGTCCGTTTTATAGTATTATTTATTTTTGCAATTTCAATTGAGACATGTTTGTATGCCACAGGTGCCTGCTAGGGATAAACCCAGAACGGGCACGAAAAGAAAAAGCGGGGGAAACAGTACAATATCCCTCCAAAACTGCTTCGATTCCTGTCGGACCTTAATGACTTCAAGAACCGTGGAAGATTTAAAGGTAATTGCACACACCTTTGTTCAGGGTAGCAGCGGGTCTTAAAAGTATTGAAAAAGTCTTACATTTGATTATGTCAAATTAAAGACTTGAACAAAGTCTTGGATCTAGCCATACACCGAGCGGTAACATCTGCAAAGATCTGCTCGGTGTGCGTCTTATAGCAAACAGAGTGAGCAGCTGCCGGACTCTAACATCTGTTGATCTGAGCAGGACTTCCCTGAGCAGACTGTTTAGAGACGATGTGACCGGCAGGTAACGTTAAAGGTAATCTGCTGCTGTAGCAGAGCTGCAAGTAACCGCTGAACTGAGCTGTGTTTCAGGGTTAAACACTGCTGCACGACTGTTGTTGGTGATCTACACATGGAAGAGGAATCTTTGCAACAGTTATTCTGACTTAAATAAAACTCGGCACAACTGTTCCGCATGGGCCATTGAGGCTCTGTGCCAAATTTGGCGTCAATTGGTTATTTTTAATTTTTATAATTCGCAAAATTGCTATATGACAAATGTACTTTTTACCTCCTCGAGCGCAAGTCCCATCTGTTTAAACTTTGGGGGACAAGCGCCCAGATAGCTCAGTTGGTAGAGCGGGCGACCATATGAAGAGGTTTACCCTGACGCGGTGGACGGGGGTTTGACTCGAACCTGCGGCCTTTTGCTGCATGTCATTCCCCCCTCTCTCCCCTTTCATGTCTTCTGCTGTCCTGTCAAAATAAAGGCTGAAAATGCCCCAAAAAAATCTTGGTGGACCCTCATGACAAAAACTTATTAAAAGAACTTTGATAGAAGGACTTATTATAATGCATATTTTGAACTATTTTTGTTTTCCAGCAGAAGAAGCATCTCAAACAGAGAGAAAGGAGAGCGATGTGTGTCTGCGTACAGCCGTCTTTACGGAGGACAACCATGGTATTATTAACTTTTTTTAAATAAGGACCATTTTGCACAAGTGAGGACATTTCAGCCGACTACACTTTATTTTCACTGTCCTTTAGAGGCTTTTAGAGGCTTCTTTCAAGTTTTCAGAGAGATCCTACATCTGCCTTTTGTACTCTGAATACAGACTTCTGCTCTCTGTTGCCCTCTACTGACATGGGTTTATTTGCACTGGAACAACAAAAACTAGAGGAAGACATGTCACATGGTTTAAGTAGGTGAAATGAAATGCATATTCATTGTCTGGTTTGTGTGTCAAATTCTTATTTAATTGTCTAATGTTAAATCAATTGTTATGTTGTAGAAAAGATGTTCATAACCTGTCTGAGATGTACTTAAAAATGTAAACCGCTACATTTTTAAATTCAAAATGGACTTTCTCTCAATGTATAGCCTTTTAGTGAAAAAAAAGACATGTTACAGCCAACGCGTTCTCACTCCGATGGCGTAAAATACGGAAGTTTGGACAGTGTCTGATGCAACGAAAAAGACGTCCTTTGATGTAAACGTGCCGGGAAGCAGCATCTAGCGTATGTAAGGGGAATTTCGTAGGGAGGTTGGTCGGGGGTGGATGGGTCAAACACAGGATCTTCACTCAGGAGACCGGGTTCAAGTCCCGTGTGTCCTTAACCGTCCCCGTTATTGCCTGGTGTCACAAACCATAAGCCCCCTTTTTTCCTTAACCCAATAACCGATAGTCCCGACCAAGTGTGTGTTCCAGTATGACGCTAAAGGAGAATTTTAGTGTCAGTAACAACCACCAAACGTCCATATCTTACGAGACGGGGAGTGAGAACCTGTTGGATGTTTTATTACTCTGCCAGTCCTGCTTTTTAATTCAGTCCTGTTTTAATTCAGTCCTGTGTTCATCACACACACCTTGTGTATAGTGTGACAAATTGTGTTAATGTTTAAAAGTTTTTTTTTTTTTTATTTCTCTTTGGGTAATGTTTTTGTATTTTTAAAGATTTTAAAAATTTTGAAAGATGAGTTAAATACAAATCTTTTTTCATCACAGATTTGTTTAAGATGTTTTACCAGAATGTATTCCCAAAATAAAGTACACCATCAAGTAACAGAAAAGTTTATTTGTATTTCTGTAAGTAATAACAAAAATGGTCTTATTTACTGTAGTTAAACCTTTTAATTACAGGACAAAGTCCAGGTAATGAGCTGCCAGTACATTTGCTGTTATTTTACAGATTTATGTAAGATTCACAGAAAATGTTCCGTTTTTTTTACTGTAGGAACACCATTAAATAACAGAAAATGTTCCGTTTTTTTACTGTAGGAACACCATTAAATAACAGAAAATGTTCCGTTTTTTTACTGTAGGAACACCATTAAATAACAGAAAATGTTCCGTTTTTTTTTTTACTGTAGGAACACCATTAAATAACAGAAAATGTTCCGTTTTTTTACTGTAGGAACACCATTAAATAACAGAAAATGTTCCGTTTTTTGTATTTAACAGAAAATGTTCCGTTTTTTTACTGAAAGTCCGGAAAATAATGAGCTGCCAGTACTTTTTCTGTTATTTTACGGAATTTTTTCTTACAGTGTAAAGAAAACAGTTCCTCATGACAGAGTTCACGAGGATGAAAGCCCCAGCTGCAGGAACAGTTCTGCTTTTTGCAGATTTCTTCCCGTTGCAGATAGAAATGCTTTAATAGGCCATCGGTACCCTGCTGACTCTGAAGGTAAAAGTGAACAAAAGGATTCAGAAGTCTTCTCCCACCAAGGTCTTTTCAATCAGCGGACGCAACAAAGCGGCTCTCGTCTTCAGAGCCGGTGAATAGCGTCTGACTTCTCTTTGTTGACTGTAATCAACATCGCTGCCGGGAGATCTCGGCGCCAGATACAGTCGCGCCTCAAAATGATGCGTTGCTTCTTTTTAAAACTGCATTTGGAGCTTCAGAGAGCAGCTGGAGAACGGGGGTGCACCCTCGGCTCGTTCGCGTTGAATGACCCTGAACTCGTCCTGCAAAAGAAATGAAAAAATGAACATTTATTTGTGCTTTTCCGATGTTTTTGTCACTTTTTCTGATTTATTTCTCATTTTAGATATAGATTGTATTATAGGCACATTTATTATTTCTTAAAAAAACAACCCAGAAACTAAAGTAACCCGTGTTCTGGGTTATTTTATGAAGACTAACCCGTGTTCTGGGTTATTTTATGAAGACTAACCCGTGTTCTGGGTTATTTTATGAAGACTAACCCGTGTTCTGGGTTATTTTATGAAGACTAACCCGTGTTCTGGGTTATTTTATGAAGAGTAACCCGTGTTCTGGGTTATTTTATGAAGAGTAACCCGTGTTCTGGGTTATATTATGAAGAGTAACCCGTGTTCTGGGTTATATTATGAAGACTAAACGGTGTTCTGGGTTATTTTATGAAGAGTAACCCATGTTCTGGGTTATATTATGAAGAGTAACCCGTGTTCTGGGTTATTTTATGAAGAGTAACCCATGTTCTGGGTTATATTATGAAGAGTAACCCTTTTTTTTTTGGGTTATATTATGAAGAGTAACCCTTTTCTGGGTTATTTTATGAAGACTAACCCGTGTTCTGGGTTATTTTATGAAGAGTAACCCGTGTTCTGGGTTATTTTATGAAGAGTAACCCGTGTTCTGGGTTATATTATGTAGACTAACCCGTGTTCTGGGTTATTTTATGAAGAGTAACCCGTGTTCTGGGTTATTTTATGAAGAGCAACCCGTGTTCTGGGTTATTTTATGAAGAGTAACCCGTGTTCTGGGTTATTTTATGAAGAGTAACCCATGTTCTGGGTTATTTTATGAAGAGTAACCCATGTTCTGGGTTATATTATGAAGACTAACCCGTGTTCTGGGTTATTTTATGAAGACTAACCCGTGTTCTGGGTTATTTTATGAAGACTAACCCGTGTTCTGGGTTATTTTATGAAGACTAAACTGTGTTCTGGGTTATATTATGAAGACTAACCCGTGTTCTGGGTTATATTATGAAGACTAACCCGTGTTCTGGGTTATTTTATGAAGACTAACCCATGTTCTGGGTTATTTTATGAAGAGTAACCCGTGTTCTGGGTTATTTTATGAGAAGACTAACCCGTGTTCTGGGTTATTTTATGAAGAGTAGCCCGTGTTCTGGGTTATTTTATGAAGACTAAACCCATGTTCTGGGTTATTTTATGAAGACTAACCCGTGTTCTGGGTTATTTTATGAAGACTAAACCGTGTTCTGGGTTATATTATGAAGACTAACCCGTGTTCTGGGTTATTTTATGTAGACTAACCCGTGTTCTGGGTTATTTTATGAAGAGTAACCCGTGTTCTGGGTTATATTATGAAGACTAACCCGTGTTCTGGGTTATTTTTATGAAGACTAACCCATGTTCTGGGTTATTTTTATGAAGAGTAACCCGTGTTCTGGGTTATATTATGAAGACTAACCCATGTTCTGGGTTATTTTATGAAGACTAACCCATGTTCTGGGTTATTTTATGAAGAGTAACCCGTGTTCTGGGTTATTTTATGAAGACTAACCCGTGTTCTGGGTTATTTTATGAAGACTAACCCGTGTTCTGGGTTATTTTATGAAGAGTAGCCCGTGTTCTGGGTTATATTATGAAGACTAACCCATGTTCTGGGTTATTTTATGAAGACTAACCCATGTTCTGGGTTATTTTATGAAGAGTAACCCGTGTTCTGGGTTATTTTATGAAGACTAACCCGTGTTCTGGGTTATTTTATGAAGAGTAGCCCGTGTTCTGGGTTATTTTATGAAGACTAAACCGTGTTCTGGGTTATTTTATGAAGACTAACCCGTGTTCTGGGTTATTTTATGAAGACTAACCCGTGTTCTGGGTTATTTTATGAAGACTAAACCGTGTTCTGGGTTATATTATGAAGACTAACCCGTGTTCTGGGTTATTTTATGTAGACTAACCCGTGTTCTGGGTTATTTTATGAAGAGTAACCCGTGTTCTGGTTTATTTTATGAAGACTAACCCATGTTCTGGGTTATTTTATGAAGACTAACCCATGTTCTGGGTTATTTTATGAAGAGTAACCCGTGTTCTGGGTTATATTATGAAGACTAACCCATGTTCTGGGTTATTTTATGAAGACTAACCCATGTTCTGGGTTATTTTATGAAGAGTAACCCGTGTTCTGGGTTATATTATGAAGACTAACCCGTGTTCTGGGTTATTTTATGAAGACTAACCCATGTTCTGGGTTATTTTATGAAGAGTAACCCGTGTTCTGGGTTATATTATGAAGACTAACCCGTGTTCTGGGTTATTTTATGAAGAGTAGCCCGTGTTCTGGGTTATTTTATGAAGACTAACCCGTGTTCTGGGTTATTTTATGTAGACTAACCCGTGTTCTGGGTTATTTTATGAAGAGTAACCCGTGTTCTGGGTTATTTTGAGAAGAGTAACCCGTGTTCTGGGTTATTTTATGAAGACTAACCTATGTTCTGGGTTATAGGGTTGGCTCTCTCTCTCACTCTCTCTATAATGTATTTTTTGTTGAAGGGGTATATTTTATTGAGTTATTATATTATCATGTCAACATAGCATATAATATATAATATGAACAATTATTTTGTGAAATAAAACACACCGGCCTTATTATTTTTCAGCCAAGTCTCAGGTTAAAAAGGGAAGAACTCATTTCTGGGCAACAGAGGCCCAATGGTTAGCACTGTGTATAGATTATGGTATTATACGTTATTGTGCTATTTTAACCAAATATTTGGGTCAGGTATTTAACCCAGAAGTTGGGTTAAAAAGAATAACGTTTTAACTAATTTAAATAATAATAGTTGGTCCCGTTTAACCCAGGAGGTTGTAGTGTGTGGGACAGCTGCTGAAGACCTGCTCGTGTTAATTTTAGAACATTTAGGAGTAAATAAAAGCTCAACTGCATTAGGAAATATAAGTAAAGTGCAGTGCTTTGGGTTATTCTTGCCAACTCCCATCTCTGCAGTCATAAAGGATGAGAGGTGTGGACCCTGCAGGGATAATAGGAGACGCCCTGGTGAAAAATACCTTTATCAAAGAGAGAATTGGTCTGAATGACGCGCTTTGTGCTTTTCATTTGGTAATTCAGTGCTTCTTTTCTGCTGCAAATCGCTGATGAATATTGAAAAAACGCCCACTGCGGCTCGCTGAGAGAGAGGAAATGAAAGGAGCACAGAGGGTAACGGCACGTCGCCGCTTTTCACACAATTCCTTTGACTTATTCGTAATAATCCCACATGGGTTGGGCTTAATTGCAGGGCGCTCGTTCCAGCGTTTAAAGACGACATTAGAAAGACAGAGTGATAATCATCTGGTTCTCGTTGCTGCTGATTATAGCTTCTGTTGTCAGCGTTGGTACGCGCAGGAGGAAAAGCAGCAGAGAAAGAAGCGTGGGGTTAGGTCCATTCAGTCGATGTCCCTGAATGTCTCTGCAGACTGTAACGTTGTAAAACAAGCCTCTGGAGACGGACAGAAAGTTTTTGCAAATGGGTCAAAAAAGCTTGAAACCCCCCCCAAAAAAAGTGATAAAAAAGTGTCTCAAACACATAAAAAATGCAATAAAAAAGCCTCAAAAGTGTTGAAAAGCCTCAAAAAATTGTTCATTTTTGTTGAAACAGGAGACATCTCTTACGTCCTAAAACCAGCTTCTGGAGACTCCACCAGCTGAGTCTCTATTGGCTGTTGAACAGGAGACGTCTCTTACGTCCTAAAACCAGCCTCTGGAGACTCCACCAGCTGACTTCTCTATTGGCTAGAAACAGGAGACGTCTCTTTACGCCCTAAAACCAGCCTCTGGAGACTCCACCAGCTGAGTCTCTATTGGCTGTTGAAACAGGAGACTTCTCTTACGTCCCTAAAACCAGCCTCTGGAGACTCCACCAGCTGAGTCTCTATTGGCTGTTGAACAGGAGACGTCTCTTACGTCCTAAAACCAGCCTCTGGAGACTCCACCAGCTGAGTCTCTATTGGCTTTGAAACAGGAGACTTCTCTTACGTCCTAAAACCAGCCTCTGGAGACTCCACCAGCTGAGTCTCTATTGGCTGTTGAACAGGAGACGTCTCTTACGTCCTAAAACCAGCCTCTGGAGACTCCACCAGCTGACTTCTCTATTGGCTAGAAACAGGAGACGTCTCTTACGTCCTAAAACCAGCCTCTGGAGACTCCACCAGCTGAGTCTCTATTGGCTGTTGAAACAGGAGACTTCTCTTACGTCCTAAAACCAGCCTCTGGAGATTCCACCAGCTGAGTCTCTATTGGCTGTTGAACAGGAGACGTCTCTTACGTCCTAAAACCAGCCTCTGGAGACTCCACCAGCTGACTTCTCAATTGGCTGTTGAACAGGAGACGTCTCTTATGTCCTAAAACCAGCCTCTGGAGACTCCACCAGCGGACTTATCTATTGGCTGTAGAAACAGGAGACGTCTGTTACATCCTAAAACCAGCCTCTGGAGACTCCACCAGCTGACTTCTCTATTGGCTGTTGAACAGGAGACGTCTCTTAAGTCCTAAAACCAGCCTCTGGAGACTCCACCAGCTGACTTCTCTATTGGCTGTTGGAACCGGTAGACGTCTCTTACGCCCAAAACCAGCCTCTGGACACTCCACCAGCTGACTTCTCTATTGGCTGTTGGAACCGATAGACGTCTCTTACGTCCTAAAACCAGCCTCTGGACACTCCACCAGCTGACTTCTCTATTGGCTGTTGGAACCGGTAGATGTCTCTTACGTCCTAAAACCAGCCTCTGGAAACGCCACCAGCTGACTTCTCTAATGGTTGTTGAACAGGGACGTCTCTTACGCCCTAAAACCAGCCTCTGGACACTCCACCAGCTGACTTCTCTATGGGTTAGAAACAGGAGACATCTCCTACGTCCTAAAACCAGCCTCCGGAGACAGACTGCCTCTGAAGACACAAACCTTAAGAAATGTGCTGAATGCTGTACTTTTACCCTGTCAGAGCGTGTGGAATGAGGGAATATTACTCCCCACACACTGGCTTTCTTTTCTAATATCAGAGATTATGAAGTCACAGTTGTCCTTAGAGCGTAGGAAGTACATCTTGTACTTGAGCACTTCTATTTCTTACATCTACTATTGCCATTAGTACTATCGTACCTGTTACTGTACTGCTTCTGTTCTAAAGATCAGTAATAATTTGCATGAGTGCAATACTACATACTACTCTCTACTGCTGTCTCTCTACATACTACTTTCTACTGCTGTCTCTCTACATACTACTCTCTACTGCTGTCTCTACATACTACTCTCTACTGTTGTCTCTCTACATACTACTCTCTACTGCTGTCTCTACATACTACTCTCTACTGTTAAAGGTGTCAAAGTCTTTAATGACATCCACCTTAACACAGATAGTGGCAAAATTTCAATCTTAGTATTACTGGATCTCAGTGCTGCATTTGACACGGTCGACCACGACATATTACTAGACCGATTGGAAAACTGGGTAGGACTTTCTGGCTCAGTACTAAACTGGTTTGAATCCTACTTACAGAATAGGGATTACTTTGTGTCAATAGGTAATTATACATCTGAGCATACAAATATGATGAGCGGAGTTCCCCAAGGCTCTATTCTGGGGCCTCTTCTGTTTAACATCTACATGCTCCCACTGGCCCAGATTATAGAGAACAACAAAATAAGTTACCATAGTTATGCGGACGACACACAAATTTACATAACCTTATCACCAGGGGACTATAGTCCAATACAAAAACTGACTAAGTGCATCAAACAAATTAACGGCTGGATGTGCCAGAACTTTCTGAAATTAAATGAAGGAAAAACTGAGGTGGTTGTTTTTGGAGGAAAAGAGGAACGATTGAAAGTCTGCGCTCAGCTTCAAACAACAATGTTAAAAACATCAGACAAAGCCAGAAATCTTGGTGTAGTCATGGACTCAGACCTGAATTTTAACAGCCACATTAAGACAATTACAAAGTCAGCCTACTATCACCTTAAGAATATATCAAGGGTTAAAGGACTTATGTGTCAACAGAACTTGGAAAAACTGGTCCATGCTTTCATCTTCAGTAGACTTGACTACTGTAACGGTGTCTTTACAGGTCTCACTAAAAATCAATCAGACAGCTGCAGCTGATTCAGAACGCTGCTGCCCGAGTCCTCACTAAGACCAGGAGACTGGATCACATCACTCCAGTTCTGAAGTCTTTACACTGGCTTCCTGTGTCTCAAAGAATTGAAATCAAAGTACTTTTGCTAGTTTATAAATCACTCAACGGTTTAGGTCCAAAATACATTTCTGATCTGCTACTCCACTATGAACCACCCAGACCGCTCAGGTCATCTGGGACAGGTCTACTTTCTGTCCCCAGAGTCAGAACTAAACAGGGTGAAGCAGCTTTCAGTTTCTTTGCTCCTCATATCTGGAATAAACTCCCAGAAACCTGCAGATCCGCTGCTACTCTCAGTTCTTTTAAATCAAGGCTGAAGACCTTTCTTTTTGATGCTGCCTAGAGAGTAGTATGTAGAGACAACAGTAGAGTAGTATGTAGAGACAACAGTAGAGTAGTATGTAGAGACAACAGTAGAGTAGTATGTAGAGACAACAGTAGAGTAGTATGTAGAGACAAAAGTAGAGTAGTATGTAGAGACAACAGTAGAGAGTAGTATGTAGAGAGACAACAGTAGAAAGTAGTATGTAGAGAGACAACAGTAGAGAGACAACAGTAGAGAGTAGTATGTAGAGAGACAGCAGTATAGAGTAGTATGTAGAGACAGCAGTATAGAGTAGTATGTAGAGAGACAGCAGTAGAGAGTTTTATGTAGAGAGACAGCAGTAGAGAGTAGTATGTAGAGAGACAGCAGTAGAGAGTAGTATGTAGAGAGACAGCAGTAGAGAGTAGTATGTAGAGAGACAGCAGTAGAGAGTAGTATGTAGAGAGACAACAGTAGAGAGTAGTATGTAGAGAGACAGCAGTAGAGAGTAGTATGTAGAGAGACAAGTAGAGAGTAGTATGTAGAGAGACAACAGTAGAGAGTAGTATGTAGAGACAACAGTAGAGAGTAGTATGTAACAGTAGAGAGTAGTATGTAGAGACAACAGTAGAGAGTAGTATGTAGAGAGACAACAGTAGAAAGTATGTAGAGAGACAACAGTAGAAAGTGTAGTAGAGACAACAGTAGAGAGACAACAGTAGAGAGTAGTATGTAGAGAGACAGCAGTATAGAGTAGTATGTAGAGACAGCAGTATAGAGTAGTATGTAGAGAGACAGCAGTATAGAGTAGTATGTAGAGAGACAGCAGTAGAGAGTTTTATGTAGAGAGACAGCAGTAGAGAGTAGTATGTAGAGAGACAGCAGTATAGAGTAGTATGTAGAGAGACAGCAGTAGAGAGTAGTATGTAGAGAGACAGCAGTAGAGAGTAGTATGTAGAGAGACAGCAGTAGAGAGTAGTATGTAGAGAGACAGCAGTAGAGAGTAGTATGTAGAGAGACAGCAGTAGAGAGTAGTATGTAGAGAGACAACAGTAGAGAGTAGTATGTAGAGAGACAGCAGTAGAGTAGTATGTAGAGAGACAACAGTAGAGAGTAGTATGTAGAGACAACAGTAGAGAGTAGTATGTAGAGAGACAACAGTAGAGAGTAGTATGTAGAGAGACAACAGTAGAGAGTAGTATGTAGAGAGACAACAGTAGAGAGTAGTATGTAGAGAGACATCAGTAGAGAGTATTATGTAGGGAGACAGCAGTAGAGAGTATTATGTAGGGAGACAGCAGTAGAGAGTAGTATGTAGAGAGACAACAGTAGAGAGACAAATGTAGAGAGACAGCAGTAGAGAGTAGTATGTAGGGAGACAACAGTAGAGAGACAACAGTAGAGAGTATTATGTAGAGAGACAACAGTAGAGAGACAAATGTAGAGAGACATTCTACTCTCTACTGCTGTCTGCATACTACTCTCTACATACTACTCTCTATTGTTGTCTCTCATACTACTATTGTTGTCTCTACATACTAGTTTTTTTATCAGTAACTGACGCTGAGAGCCACCGTCCCAGCATCAGTATTTTATTGTCCCCAGCGTCCCCTTCACCGACAGTAGAAAGCCCCAAAGTGTTCCAGCGATCGGCTGAAATTAGGTTCCTGAAGGCATCACAGAGAAACACAGCGAAGTTATATCTCTGTTCTTTTAATGAGTGCACTTTAATTCCCTCACGTCTCCAGATTAACTCTTCCATCTTTGAGTTTTTTCGAGAAGAAAAGAAAAGTTGAGAATATAAAAGAGCACCGCGGTGACACATTTATTAATATGATGAATTGCTTTTGGACGAGACATCTTGTGCCGCCTCAAGGAAAGTATGATTTATGATCGCCTCCGAGTTCACTGTCAAAACACAAAACTGAGGAATTATCGAGATTTGAGAATCTCAGTAATACAAATTAATGATCACATCACACAGCCCGACTGGTCTCACGCCGCCGGATTACAGTCCCTAACGGGCTATTTTTAAACGTTAATCAATGTATGACAAAGCCATAATTCAGCGTGGTGTCCACGGGGGAGCTTCACCTTCATAATGAACAAGACATACTCTAAATCTCTTTCATTTTTACTTAGACGGAAGATGAACGCGTCTACCTCTAGCCACTGCAAAGAAATAAAGAAATCAGACCAATCACAGCAGCCGGTCAGTCTGACGTCATGCTGCCTGAGCTCATTAATATTCATGAGCTGGGTAAAGGATGCTGATAGGCTGGTGCGTGAAGAGCAATGCTGGATGATGTGTTGATAAGCAAGCCGCTTGACTCTGGCTCTTGATTATAGAGTTCTTTATTTCAAATGTCAGTTCACAAGTTCTGCAGAAACTTCGGACACCTAACCCAAACAAACCCTCTGTCTTTCAATACACCAATCATTGTCTATACGGGGTATCCTGTTAAATCACATGTTAGATCACATGTTAGGTCTCACATGTTAAATCACATGTTAGATCACATGTTAGGTCTCACATGTTAGGTCTCATGTTAGGTCTCATGTTGGGTCACATGTTAGGTCACATGTTGGGTCTCATGTTGGGTCACATGTTAGGTCTAATGTTAGGTCTCATGTTAGGTCTCATGTTGGGTCACATGTTGGGTCACATGTTAGGTCTAATGTTAGGTCTCATGTTAGGTCTCATGTTAGGTCTCATGTTGGGTCTCATGTTAGGTCTCATGTTAGGTCTCATGTTAGGTCATATGTTGGGTCACATGTTGGGTCACATGTTAGGTCTAATGTTAGGTCATATGTTGGGTCACATGTTGGGTCACATGTTAGGTCTAATGTTAGGTCTCATGTTGGGTCTCATGTTGGGTCACATGTTGGGTCACATGTTAGGTCTAATGTTGGGTCATATGTTGGGTCACATGTTGGGTCTCATGTTGGGTCACATGTTAGGTCTAATGTTAGGTCTCATGTTGGGTCACATGTTAGGTCTAATGTTAGGTCTCATGTTAGGTCTCATGTTGGGTCACATGTTGGGTCACATGTTAGGTCTAATGTTAGGTCTCATGTTAGGTCTCATGTTAGGTCTCATGTTGGGTCTCATGTTAGGTCATATGTTGGGTCACATGTTGGGTCACATGTTAGGTCTAATGTTAGGTCATATGTTGGGTCACATGTTGGGTCACATGTTAGGTCTAATGTTAGGTCTCATGTTGGGTCTCATGTTGGGTCACATGTTGGGTCACATGTTAGGTCTAATGTTAGGTCATATGTTGGGTCACATGTTAGGTCTAATGTTAGGTCTCATGTTGGGTCTCATGTTGGGTCACATGTTGGGTCACATGTTAGGTCTAATGTTAGGTCATATGTTGGGTCACATGTTGGGTCTCATGTTGGGTCACATGTTAGGTCTAATGTTAGGTCTCATGTTGGGTCACATGTTAGGTCTAATGTTAGGTCTCATGTTAGGTCTCATGTTGGGTCACATGTTAGGTCACATGTTGGGTCTCATGTTGGGTCACATGTTAGGTCTAATGTTAGGTCTCATGTTAGGTCTCATGTTGGGTCACATGTTGGGTCACATGTTAGGTCTAATGTTAGGTCTCATGTTAGGTCTCATGTTAGGTCTCATGTTAGGTCTCATGTTAGGTCTCATGTTAGGTCATATGTTAGTTAGGTCTCATGTTAGGTCACATGTTAGGTCTAATGTTAGGTCATATGTTGGGTCACATGTTAGTCTAAAGTCTCATCCAACTCATCACTTAAATGGAAATCATTAACCCTTTGCATTGGTGCACCAACAGTGTTTGAACCGGATACAAGTTACAAGTCATTACATACTCCAATAGCCAGGCTCTCATTGGCTAGCTGTTAGCCTCCCCCGCCATAATCCTCCCTGTAAATGTGCGCCCGCTCTACCACTGGGCCAACCCGGCCACACAATATCATATTTGTCACAATTAATGGAGATTAGATTAGATTTTTTAGATTATTTGGGCTTTTCAGCCTTTAATTTGTTTATTTGTTTATTTTTGACAGGACAGTTAGGTGAGGGGGGGGGAGACATTTGAAGACACTTCTGTGACAATCAATGGAGATTAAACTCTGATTCATAATGTCAGAACTAATTATAATTAAAGGATGCTGTCGTGCACGCGTGACATCACACCTGCTCTGTTACAGGAGCCCCCCATCACACCTTGTGGGCTCAGAGTCCGTTGCCATGGCAACCCCGGGCGAGATGCGGGTTGTTATTTGCAGACTCTGGACTCACTAAAGACAGGAGGAGGAGGAGGAGGAGGAGAGAAGACGCATTTATTCATTCTTATCTCATGGTGTGTGTGTGTGTGTGTGTGTGTGTGTGTGTCTGTCTGTGTGTGTGTGTATATGTGCATGTGTGGTGTGTATATGTGTGTATATGTGTGTATATGTGTGTGTGTGTATATGTGTGTATATGTGTGTGTGTGTGTATGTGTGTATATGTGTGTGTGTATATGCGTGTGTATATGTGTGTGTGTGTGTGTGTGTGTATATGTGTGTTTTTGTGTGTGAGTATAAATAAATAAAGTGCCAAACAAGTCGAAAAAAAACACCAAGAAAGCAACAAAAACAAAAGATAAAAAGGTCGAAAAATACGACAAATGATGAAAAGAAAGTGGGAAAAAGTGTAAAAGCATCAAGAAAAAATGACTAAAAACAGCTGAAATCTTAATGATGTCTTCCTGTTTCTCCCATCCCAAACATGTCGGTTTCGTCTTTTTCTTCCGTTTTAGGCGACAGTGAGGCGTGCGTGCGTGTGTGTGTGTGTGTGTGTGTGTATGCGTGCGTGCTTACGTGTGTGTGTGTGTGTGTGTGTGTCCGGCTGTCTAACAGTTATGTGTTGCACCAGTTATTAGGTCTGGGTGATGTAGTTTGTTTGGTCCCTCAGCTCCTTTATGTGCCCCACACTTCAGGCTCAGCGGCGCAGGAACTCCAGTCTTTGTGTGTGTGTGTGTGCGTGTGTGCATGTGCGTGCACGTGTGTGTGTGTGTGTGTGTGTGTGTGCGTGTGTGTGTGTGTGTGTGTGTGTGCGTGTGTGTGTGTGTGTGTGTGTGTGTGTGTGTGTGTGTGTGTGTGTGTGTGTGTGTGTGTGTGTGTGTGTGTGTGTGTGCGTGTGTGTGTGTGTGTGTGTGTGTGTGTGTGTGTGTGTCGACTTGCTGAGGTGCTAAAAAGCCAGAATGAGAGTGTGAGATGGAAACCTGTGTTTTCTTTCCCCTGACATCCTTCTACTTCTTTTTACTCTTGTATACACACACACATATACATATATATATATATATATATATATATATATATATATATATACATATGTATTGGCTGTGTGTTACCATGCAGACTGTTTCCAAAAAAACAATTTAAAGGGTCTTTTTTTTCACATTGGTCCAGTGTTGAGAACGCTGTAACCTGCAGCCATGAAACAAGCTGTAATGCAGACTCAGATTATTATTCTTAGTGCCTGACAACATTATGGGATGGATCCCTACAGAGATAGACCTTTTAGTTAAAGAGGAAGATCCTTTTAGTTTAACATGAAACAGAAATCACCATCACCAAACCCACCAGACTCCATGTAAATAATCACTACTTTTAGTGTGTATAGAGCAGCATATCTCCACCAGACTCCATGGAAATAATCACTACTTTTAGCGTGTATAGAGCAGCATATCTCCACCAGACTCCATGTAAATAATCACTACTTTTAGCATGTATAGAGCAGCATATCTCCACCAGACTCCATGTAAATAATCACTACTTTTAGTGTGTATAGAGCAGCATATCTCCACCAGATTCCATGTAAATAATCACTACTTTTAGCATGTATAGAGCAGCATATCTCCACCAGACTCCATGTAAATAATCACTACTTTTAGTGTGTATAGAGCAGCATATCTCCACCAGACTCCATGGAAATAATCACTACTTTTAGCGTGTATAGAGCAGCATATCTCCACCAGACTCCATGTAAATAATCACTACTTTTAGCATGTATAGAGCAGCATATCTCCACCAGACTCCATGTAAATAATCACTACTTTTAGTGTGTATAGAGCAGCATATCTCCACCAGATTCCATGTAAATAATCACTACTTTTAGCATGTATAGAGCAGCATATCTCCACCAGACTCCATGTAAATAATCACTACTTTTAGCATGTATAGAGCAGCATATCTCCACCAGACTCCATGTAAATAATCACTACTTTTAGCATGTATAGAGCAGCATATCTCCACCAGACTCCATGTAGATAATCACTACTTTCAGTCATTTCTAATTACATCTGATGATTCATATCAGCCCTCGGCCATTCCTCCGAGTCCTTCTGTAGTCTGAAAATTAATCGTTACGAGCTTCCATCACCAAGGGGAATTACCTGTGAATATGATCCAGGAGTGCAAAGATAAGCTACTTCCAAATGATAATCAATTTGTGTCCGAGGGATAGTTTATTACAGAGAAGTATCCGTCGCAGCGGTCATTAGCAGTGTGGGGGCAAATTTCCTGAATATCTTCAAAACCAGAAAGTCACAATAATTACATTTCTTCAATTAACCTGCAGGTACCAAACACCATTTCCCTTTTTAAACCAACTAAAAAGCAGATTTCTGTTACTTGGAAATATCCAACATACTGAGTTCCAGTGGTATTTCACCGATCACATCGGTGTTGTTGTGATTGGTCGTAGTGTTATCCAATAGGGTGCACGTGTGGATGTGGGTCCGTGTGGATCCGTCGAATTTAGTAATAAAATAAAATGCCAGAAACTATAAAGTGATACCCCGTTTTAAGGGGGGTGCAGTGGGGCAGCCAGAGCAATGCACTATGGGTAATAAAGCAATGTCATCCCAAAAAGATTAATAATAATCAATATTAATAAAAAGAGAGTCTTAGTCTAAGTAACTGACAACTGTCCACACACACACACACACACACACACACACACATATCATGCACACACACACACACATATCATGCACACACATGTGCACGCATGCACGAACACACAGACACACACACATACACACACGCACACAAAAACAATTATCATGAGGCCAAATATCACACCTAAAGGCGGTTTGGTCAAATGATGGTTGAGCGCACACACACACACACACACACACACACACACACACACACACACACACACACAAATCCACAGTGGGCTGTGAAAGGCCATCCATGCTGATTCTCAGTCCCCGGGTGCGATGCATCTTATCTCCACTTCCCGCCTGTTAGCTAGCTTCAGATCCGGGACCGCTCACAAGCCTGGTGGGGGTGTCGGGGACCGGGGGCATGGTGACCCGATAAGCAGGAAATGAGATGGTAGCTGAGACCTGGTCCAGGTCCAGCGGGTCAGCAGCGAGGTTAGCTGGAGGAATGCGACCACAGACTGACTACAGAATGCGATCGCTCTCAAGCATGACCGCGGTGATGTTCACCCTGCTGCTGTTACTATTAATACTGTCCACTAGTACAGCTCCTTACCCTCATGGTGTCCTTATGCTGCCCTCTTGTTGTCCTCATGGTGTCCTTATGCTGCCCTCTTGTTGTCCTCGTGTTGTCCCCGTGTTTTCCTCATGTTGTCCTCTTGTTGTCCTCATGCTGCCCTCTTGTTGTCCTCGTGTTGTCCCCGTGTTTTCCTCATGTTGTCCTCTTGTTGTCCTCATGTTGTCCTCATGTTGTCCTCTTGTTGTCCTTGTGTTGTCCCCGTGTTTTCCTCATGTTGTCCTCATGTTGTCCTATATCAATGTTCTTTTTAGTTCCCCAAAATAACATGATTGATTCCACCCAATGCTCTTTGCCAATTGAATCTACACTGAATCTACTGTGAATCTACTGTGAATCTACTGTTAGGCTACTGTGAATCTTCTGTGAATCTACTCTGAAACTACTGTGAATCTTCTGTGAATCTACTGTTAAGCTACTGTGAATCTTCTGTGAATCTACTGTTAAGCTACTGTGAATCTACTGTGAATCTACTGTTAAGCTACTGTGAATCTTCTGTGAATCTACTGTTAAGCTACTGTGAATCTACTGTGAATCTACTGTTAATCTACTGAATCTACTGTGAATCTACTGTGAATCTACTGTTCTACTGTTAAGCTACTGTGAATCTACTGTGAATCTACTGTGAATCTACTGTGAATCTATTGTGAATCTACTCTGAATCTTCTGTGAATCTACTGTTACGCTACTGTGAATCTGTGAATCTACTGTTACGCTACTGTGAATCTTCTGTGAATCTACTCTGAATCTACTGTGAATCTACTTTGAAACTACTGTGAATCTATTGTGAATCTACTCTGAATCTTCTGTGAATCTACTGTTACGCTACTGTGAATCTTCTGTGAATCTACTCTGAAACTACTGTGAATCTTCTGTGAATCTACTGTGAATCTTCTGTGAATCTACTATTAAGCTACTGTGAATCTACTGTGAATCTACTGTTAAGCTACTGTGAATCTACTGTGAATCTACTGTGAATCTACTGTGAATCTATTGTGAATCTACTGTGAATCTACTGTGAATCTACTGTTAAGCTACTGTGAATCTACTGTGAATCTACTGTGAATCTACTGTTAAGCTACTGTGAATCTTGCCTTTAACATGTTGCAGTGTACAGTTTGGTGCATGTCAAAAAGAGAAATTTGACCGTGTACTCCCTCCCGGCCGCGAGTGTGGAGTGCTTCATGTGACCTTTTCAGACCTAATGGGGCTCTGTCTGGTCCCCAGACACCTACATGGTGGTCCAGCGTTGGGTGTTGGGGTGTTGGGGGGGTTGGGGAGGCCAGATTGTTTAATTGATGACATTTGGCTGACAGCGGGGGGTCTGCGGTACAAGAAGACAGCAGGAAGCCGATCAGTCTCAGAGGGAAGGATGGAGCAATGTGAAACTTTAATGTTTCCATGTCCAGTGTCCCAGACCAGAGGGAGACCTCTGGGTCCTGGTTCACGGTTCACGGTTAGACCTGACGGAGGACAGGAGGCCGGCTGGGATCTTTACACAATGTCCTCGGGTCACGAAACACAAAAAGAAGCGTTAAACGTCAAAAATGTTGGGTGCGTGTGTGTGTATTGTGTGTGTGTATATTTATGTGTGTGTGTGTATGTATGTGTGTGCGTTTGTATGTGTGTGTGACATGACAGCCCATGCTGCTACAGAAACATGCGGTAAAGACAAAAGAGACAAGATGCAGATAAGACCAGAAGAAGAAGAAGAAGAAGAAGAAGAAGAAGAAGAAGAAGAAGAAGAGGAAGAAGAGGAAGAAGAGGAGGAGGATGAACGGAGGAGGAAACACAGGAGCAGGAAGTCTGAAGAGGAGGAAGGAGCACTCGGTACTTTTTTCCCATGATGCCTGTTGATCTGGAAGACAACACGAGGCTTAGAAATGAGAAACGATCTCAGTCAGGAGCCAATGAACTGGAAACGGGGGAGAGGGAGAAAGAGAGACCAAAATAGAGAGAGAGAGGGACAAAGAGAGCTACAGAGAGAGAGAGAGAGAGAGAGAGAGAGAAGGGGGGAAGAGAGAGAGAGCATGGGTAAGGTAACGGAGGAAGGTGCAGAGTCAGAAGCACGGTTGGATGAATGAAGGGATGATGGATGGATGGATGAATGAAGGGATGACAGGTGAGAAGGAAGATAAATGGAGGGGGGTGAATGGGACCGACTGATGCTCCCCCTCCCCCTCCACCCCCATGCTCTGGTTTTACTTCTGAGCCCACATTGAGGACGTGTTAGGGCCAAGGAGGCAAGATCCTAAAACACTAATTAACACAATTATGGAAAGTCAAATAAAATAAATTGACTTGAGAGTCAAAACGATGACATCATACAAAAATACATCTGGGGAAATATAATAATAATAATAATAATAATAATAATAATAATAATAATATCAGACATTGTTGACACTACATCTCCATTTAGGGTGGAATAATGAACTGGGATGGATGGATGGATGAGGGATGGAAGCATGGAGGGATGGAAGGATGGAGGGATGGATGGATGGTTGGATGGATGGAGGGATGGATGGAAGGAAGGAAGGGATGGATGATTGGAATGTACACGCTGCAAATGCTGAAAGGAATGGATGGATTTATAGAGAAGAAGTCTTAGCTGTAGGAGTGAGAGAGAGAGCAGAAAAGAGAGGAGTACAAGAGAGTAGGGGCGAGTGACACTTCAGAGAATCCTGACGAGCCTCAAGGCAGAGGGATGGAGGGAATGATGGAGGTAGGGATGGAGGCATGGATGGATGGAGGGATGAATGGATATATATATTAAACAGGTCAACTTGTGTGAATGAATGTAGCCTACTGGCACACAATGGGTGCCCGGTATTTCCATGGGTGCTTGGTATTTCCATGGGTGCTTGGTATTTCCATGGGTGCTTGGTATTTCCATGGGTGCTCGGCATTTCCATGGGTGCTCGGTATTTCAACGGGTGCTCGGTATTTCAACGGGTGCTCGGTATTTCAACGGGTGCTTGGTGTTGCCCACGGGTGCTCGTTATTTCCATGGGTGCTCGGTATTTCCATGGGTACTCGTTATTTATGGGTGCTCGTTATTTATGGGTGCTCGGTATTTCCATGGGTGCTCGTTATTTCCATGGGTGCTCGGGACGTTAATATTGGACAAAATGCAAATGTATGAAAGATGGCTGCAAGTTGTTAAGAGATTTTATTTCACTGAAGTGTGTAAGTGATTCAACAAAAACACACACACACACACACACACACAGACAGAGCACACACACACACACACTGACACACACACACACACACACACACACACACACACACACACAACACAGAACACACACACACGACACAGACACACACACACACACACACACAGAACACACACACACGCACACACTGACACAGAGCACACACACACACACACACACACACACACTGACACAGAGCACACACACACACACACACACACACAGACACAGAGCACACACACACACAGACACAGAGCACACACACACACTGACACAGACACACACACACACACAAAGACACACACATATATAAATATATATATATAGGGCACCTTTAATATTTGTTGACATATTGAGCCTGTTGGATTTAATACAGTGCATACATTACATATTGCATCTTTAATATATCTTTCCTCTCTCTCTTGTCCCTCAGCTTGTCTCACGCTTCCTGTTCCCATGTCTTCTCTCTGGTTATTACCACCCTGATAATACCCCCCCCGTCCCCCCCCCGGGGGTAATCGAATCTGTCAGGATTACGGGCCAGACTACATGTCACATCCCAGCGGCTCACTTGTAAAAGCTTATTGGGATTATTAGAAACATAAACAAGAGTAAACTCCCTGGCACAGGAGGCAGAGACACAGAGGTGGTGAGACGCCGCTAAGGAGACCTCAGGAGACAGAGACACAGAGGTGGTGAGACGCCGCTAAGGAGACCTCAGGAGACAGAGACACAGAGGTGGTGAGACGCCGCTAAGGAGACCTCAGGAGACAGAGACACAGAGGTGGTGAGACGCCGCTAAGGAGACCTCAGGAGACAGAGACACACAGTACAATGGGGGGGGCATCCAACACACAGTACAGCAAAGTCCTTCACTGGGGGGGGGGGGTCGGCTGGCATCCTTCACTGGGGGGGGGGTGGCATCCAACACACATACAGAGACCCAGCTCTATACTGCAGTTTACAGAGATGTTGATTAATGTTCATTGTCCTGATCAAATAAATCTACACTGGATAATAACTTTATACAACCAACACACTCTCACTGCCAACTCTTTCTGTGTGTGTGTGTGTCTGTGTGCGTGCGTGTCTGTGTGTGTGTGTGTGTGACTTTCTGTGTGTGTGTCTTTGTATGTCTTTCTGTGTGTGCGTGTCTGTGTCTGTGTGTGTCTGTGTGTGCGTGCGTGTCTGTGTGTGTGTCTCTGTGTGTGTGTCTTTGTTTGTCTTTCTGTGTGTGTGTGTGTGTGTGTGTGTGTGTGTGTCTCTCTGTGTGTGTGTGTGTGTGTGTGTGTGTGTGTGTGTGTGGAGATGCCCTTCAGAGCAGACGACATTCATTCCCTCTCCTCGGCTTTAATCCTGACGATGTCAGAGGGATTTAAAACGCTGACCCCAGATCAGCTTCCACACTGACCCCCCGACCCCCCCAACACCCCCAACACCCCCAACCCCCGACCCCGGACCTGAGGTCCAATCACGCCCTCACAACGCCCGCATCCAGTCGTCACGGTTACCGCGGCGCTGCACACAGGTCACGGGTTAATTACATTTTAACACACAGTTTAAAGTGACAGAGCATTTAAAAAAACATGAAGTATTCATTATTCTGCTCCCTGTGATATACACTGAGTAATCGAGTATCTTGTGTAATACCTTAATATCTTTTGACATTACACGTGTACGGAGACACAGGGTCAGCGACCAACATCCAGCTACACAGTAAATAACATCTGAAATCTCCGGGTAGTACTTTAGACTTCACAGTAACACTACTGGATATGATTTTACAGTAGAATGCTGTAAAGGTACATTACAACCTTGTCGCCATGATAACATCACAGTAGTCTAAGTATTACAATAGAAATCACAATAGTCTGAGTATTACAGTAGAAATCACAGTAGTCCAAGTATTACAGTAGAAATCACAGTAGTCTGAGTAATACAGTAGAAATCACAGTAGTCCTAGTATTATAGTAGAAATCACAGTAGTCTGAGTAATACAGTAGAAATCACAGTAGAAATCACAGTAGTCTGAGTATTACAGTACAAATCACAGTAATCTTTAGAGTATTACAGTAAATCTGGATAGTCTAAGTATTACAGTAGAAATGAGTAGTTTAAGTATTACAGTAGAAATCACAGTAGTCCAAGTATTATAGTAGAAATCACAGTAGTCTGAAATACAGTAGAAATCACAGTAGAAATCACAGTAGTCTGAGTATTACAGTACAAATCACAGTAATCTGAGTTTTACAGTAGAAATCACAGTAGTCTAAGTATTACAGTAGAAATCCCAGTAGTTTAAGTATTACAGTAGAAATCCCAGTAGTCCAAGTATTACAGTAGAAATCACAGTAGTCTGAGTAATACAGTAGAAATCACAGTAGAAATCACAGTAGTCTGAGTATTACAGTACAAATCACAGTAATCTGAGTATTACAGTAGAAATCACAGTAGTCTGAGTATTACAGTAGAAATCAGTAGAAATCACAGTAGTCTGAGTATTACAGTAGAAATCACAGTAGTCTGAGTATTACAGTAGAAATCACAGTAGTCTGAGTATTACAGTAGAAATCACAGTACTTTTCTCTTTTATCTTATGTTATGTGTAATAGTTGTGTATTTTCCAATGAATACATGAAATACTGTAAATGGAAGTACGGGACCTTTACTGTGAAAAGAATTCTGTGTGCTGAATTCTGTGAAGGTACATCACAACCTTGTCGCCACGACAACATTACAGTAGTCTAAGTATTAAAGTAGAAATCACAGTAGTCTGAGTATCACAGTAGAAATCTAAGTAGTCTGAGTATTACAGTAGAAATCACAGTAGTCTAAGTATTACAGTAGAAATCACAGTAGTCTGAGTATCACAGTAGAAATCACAGTAGTCTGAGTATTACAGTAGAAATCACAGTAGTCTGAGTATTACAGTAGAAATCACAGTATTTTTCTTTTTTTATCTTATGTTGTGTGTAATTGTTGTGTATTTTCCAATGAATACATAAAATACTGTAAATGGAAGTACGGGACCTTTACTGTGAAAAGTAACTCCCAGGAAGTTGCTGGACCATCGTTACAGGAAGTTACTGTGAATTTGACCTTAAATTGAATCTATTGATTCTTCAAAAAAAGTGTTGATTTTCAATGTTGATGGGAAGACAAGACGAGGGTTAGCTGCACATCTGCCACGGGCCCCAAACCGGGCCCCGGGCCCCAAATTGGGCCCCACATTGGGCCCCCACATTGGGCCCCCTTGGTGTACAGGGACATGGTTTCTGGTTTCTTTCATCGTGGTGAGCATGAATGTTAATCTAATGACATCACATCACATCATCATGTTCAGTGATAACAGCGCGACTACGGCAACGAGTAGTATGAGAAGCAGAATATCTGCGTAAGGAGGTCGGTGGGGGGGGACATGTCCTCTGGAGACCGAGGGACATGTCCCCCCCTATTCTGTAATAATTACATTTATATTTGTTATAGTGCAGGAGAAGGCTCGGGATAAAACAGTACACAGTGTTTTACACACACACACACACACACACACACACACACACAGACACAGACACAGACACACAAATACAGAGACACGCATACAGAAAACAGCACACACAAGGACACATGCATACACACACAGAGACACACACACACACGCACACACACAAATACGAGGACACATAAACACAAACACACACATACAGAGACACACACATGCACACACACAAATATGAGGACACATGCACACAAACACACACACACAGACACGCACACACACACAAAATACGAGGACACATGCACATAAACACACACATACAGAGACACACACACACAGACACGCACACACACACACAAATACGAGGACACATGCACACAAACACACATACAGAGACACACACACACACACACATGCAAACACACAAATACGAGGACACATGCACACAAACACACACATACAGAGACACACACACACACACACACACACACAAATACGAAGACACATGCACACAAACACACACACATACAGAGACACACACACACACACACGCACACACATAAATACGAGGACACATGCACACAAACACACACATACAGAGACACACACACACACACACACACACACACACAGGAACAATGCTCCCCAGTTTTGATAGTGATGATGTAATCAGGTTAATGATATTATTAATCTTCTTACTCAGAGATGAAATCATAGATTTCAAGCATTATTATTATTGTTATTAATATTATTATTATTTCTGAGGGATTAATATGCATCTACCTAAAATCGGGGACGTTCTGTTCTCAAGACATCCGGTCTCCTAGCAACCAACACGTCCAGCTGAGACCCGAAGGTGTCCAAGGTGTCTTCATCAGGGCCGAGACATCTACACACCTGGTCATCAGATACACACACACACACACACACACACATCTACACACCTGGTCATCAGATACACACACACACACACACACACACACACCTGCCCATCAGATACACACACACACATCTACACACCTGCTCATCAGATACACACACACATCTACACACCTGCTCATCAGATACACACACACACACACACACACACACACACTTGCTCATCAGATACACACACACACACACACACACACACACACACTGCTCATCACACACACACACACACACACACACACACATCTACACACCTGCTCATCAGATACACACACACATCTACACACCTGCTCATCACACACACACACACACACACACACACACACACACACACACACACACCTGCTCATCAGATACACACACACACACACACACACACACACACACACACACACACACACCTGCTCACACACACACACACACACACACACATCTACACACCTGCTCATCAGATTCACACACACATCTACACACCTGCTCATTGGATACACACTCACACACATCTACACACCTGCTCATCAGATACACACACACTCACACACATCTACACACCTGCTCATCAGATACACACTCACACACATCTACACACCTGCTCATCAGATACACACACACACACTACACACCTGCTCATCAGATACACACACACACACACACATATACACACACACACACACACACACACACGGTGCACTGAAAATAACCAGCACCTCAACACCACCAAAACCAAGGAGCTCCTCGTGGACTTCAGAAAGGAACCAAGAGGCACGCACGAGACCATCCACATCAATGGGATGGCTGTTGAGCGTGTCTCCAGTTTCAAGTTTCTGGGGATCCACATCTCGGCGGACATGTCCTGGTCAACCAACACCTCCTGCCTGGTCAAGAAGGCTCACCAGCGTCTTTTCTTCCTGAGGACACTGAGGAAGAATCAGCTTTCCCCGACTATCCTGGTGAACTTCTATCGCTGTGCAGTAGAAAGCATCCTGACCAACTGGCAGCAGCGTGGTAAGGGAGCTGTTCAGCACTGCAGCGGGTGGTGAACACCGCCCAGCGCATCACCGGGACTCCACTACCTGCCATCACCTGGACTCCACTACACGCCATCACCTGGACTCCACTACCCGCCATCACCGGGACTCCACTACCCGCCATCACAGGGACTCCACTACCCGCCATCACTGGGACTCCACTACCCACCATCACTGGGACTCCACTACCCACCATCACTGGGACTCCACTACCCGCCATCACCGGGACTTCAGTACCCGCCATCACCGGGACTCCACTATCCGCCATCACAGGGACTCCACTACCCGCCATCACTGGGACCCCACTACCCGCCATCACTGGGACTCCACTACCCGCCATCACCGGGACTCCACTACCCGCCATCACTGGGACTCCACTACCCGCCATCACTGGGACCCCACTACCCGCCATCACCGGGACTCCACTACCCGCCATTGCCGGGACTCCACTACCCGCCATCACTGGGACTCCACTACCCGCCATCACTGGGACCCCACTACCCGCCATCACCGGGACTCCACTACCCGCCATTGCCGGGACTCCACTACCCACCATCACTGGGACTCCACTACCCACCATCACTGGGACTACACTACCCGCCATCACCGGGACTCCACTACCTGCCATCACCGGGACTCCACTACCCACCATCACCGGGACTCCCCTACCCGCCATCGAGCACATCCAGAGGAAACGCTGTCTGCATCGAGCTCGCAGCATCCTGAAGGACTTCTCTCACACAGCCCACAAACTGTTTTCTCTCCTGCCCTCCGCCAGGCGGTTCAGGTGCCTCCGGACCAGGACCAGCAGACTAAAGAACAGTTTTTTCCCAGAGCTGTCTCTTTATTGAACTCTAATCCTCATTAATCCCACTCCCCTTCATATACTGATAGACTCTCCTCTCCTTCCTCACACCGGCCTCCATTTTGTTATCTGCAATACTATAATGTTCACCTGCACTGCTGACTGTTACTATAGTAACAACTGGTTATATCTGATCTTGCACTACTTACCTTGACTGGTATTTCTGGTATATCTGCACTGCTGACTGTTTATTTCCAGTACCAATTGTTTACATATACATCTGCAATACCGTACTTTAACTGTAATATGCAATTACTTTCCACTGCACTTTAATTCCGATAGATTCTGCCCAAACTTTATTTATACTACCTTAAATCATTGTTATACTGCTCAATTAGCCTAAATTATTATATCTATCTGTAAAAATTCTGTTTATAATAATAGCCATCAGTATATATATTCATAGTACATATTCACCTGTAAACTCTGTAAACCAGTAGTATATTATGTTCACTGTACATATCTGTAAATCTCTACTTATGGTAATATCCACCTGTATATCCAGCTGTAAATCTTGTTCACAATACTTGTTATCTGTATATTATATTCATAGGACAAATCTATCTGTAAAATTCTGTTTATAATAGTATTAATATCTATATTTAATCAGTACATATCCATGTCCTGCACTTACTGCTACTGCACTTCTGGTTAGACCCAAACTGCATCTCGTTGCCTTTGTACCTGTGTAATGACGATAAAGTTAATCTAATTTAATCTAATCTAATCTAATCTAATCTAATCTAATCTAATCTAATTTAATCTAATCTAATCTAATCTAATTTAATCTAATTTAATCTAATCTAATTTAATCTAATTTAATCTAATCTAATTTAATCTAATTTAATCTAATCTAATCTAATTTAATCTAATCTAATCTAATCTAATTTAATCTAATTTAATCTAATCTAATTTAATCTAATTTAATCTAATCTAATTTAATCTAATTTAATCTAATCTAATCTAATCTAATCTAATCTAATCTAATCTAATCTAATTTAATCTAATCTAATTTAATCTAATCTAATTTAATCTAATCTAATTTAATCTAATCTAATCTAATCTAATTTAATTTAATCTAATCTAATCTAATCTATAAGCGAGCATCATTTCAGCTCTATTTTATTGTCAACACTGTCAAATGTTGTCTGTCAAATGAACCAAAACTAGAAATGGTTTCTCCTCCTCTCTGATGCTATGAAACCCACTGAATGTGTCTCTGCATCTCTCAGGCTGGTCCTGTTGCTGTCATTCCTCCCCCCATGCTACCCATCCAAAAACCCCATGCTACCCATCCGGCCCCCCCCACAACATCTCACAGACAGTTTATTGCCTTCCTGCCAATCCACTGAGTGCCTGCTTCATCTGGGCTCCCCGGGGCCGGCGGGAGTCGATGTATTGACGCCGAGCCAGAGCCCTGGGGATGTGTTTTCTTTGAAAAGCAGATTGAAAGCACAATGTGAAAGTGAGCTGGTTGTAATGACTCTCATGTGAGAGCTATCACTCAGAGAAGTCAAGTAATTGGGCCCTCCAGTCGATCACCTCTCAGCGTAATGTGACTGGGATTGGTGTGATAAGTGGAGAATGTACTCCCAACTTAGAGAGGGAAAACAAAACACCTGTCGGTGATCATGGAGGCATTGTGCCGGGGATGCATCGGCTTGGGTTCAGCTCGAAGCTATGACGTCTCCACTGGTGACGAGACGAGACTGGTGTGGACGAGAGAGGGAAAGAACCAATGTACAGTTTGGATCTGCTCAGATAAGAGAAGATAAGAGAAGATCAGATATTTACTGATCCCAAAAAAATGGGAAATTATAGTGTTACAGCAGCAAAAGAATATAAATAAAATGAAATATTAGGAATGAGATAAGATAACTAGAAAATTCTGCAGAAATTTTATCAGTGTGCCTGCAACTTGGTGCACATCCACATACACACACATTGGAAACAGCAGTTAGGATTCAGTTGGTCAACACGGACTCCAGGGAACAGTGTCATGATAGGTGTGTGTGTGTGAGAGTGTGTGTGTGTGTGTGTGTGTGTGTGTGTGTGTGTGTGTGTGTGTGTGTGTGTGTGTGTGTGTGTGTGTGTGTGTGTGTGTGTGTGTGTGTGTGTGTGTGTGTGTGTGTGTGTGTGTGTGTGTGTGTGTGTGTGTGTGTGTGTGGAGAGTGTGTGTGTGTGTGTGTGTGTGTGTGTGTGTGAGAGTGTGTGTGTGTGTGTGTGTGTGTGTGTGTGTGTGTGTGTGTGTGTGTGTGTGTGTGTGTGTGTGTGTGTGTGAGTGTGTGTGTGTGTGTGTGTGTGTGTGTGTGTGTGTGTGTGTGTGTGTGTGTGTGTGTGTGTGTGTGTGTGTGTGTGTGTGTGTGTGTGAGTGTGAGTGTGTGTTTTTGTGTGTGTGTGTGTGTGTCAGAAGTTGTTACAATGGTTATTTCCTCAGAGAAGGATCTAGATATTTGTTTTCAATGTGTTCTATTAGCAGTTGGTTCCCCTAGCGTGAACACGTTAAGTCCGATAGACTCCATAGTTACATGTCTGCGACCGGCACAAGATTCCCTACATTTTGACCAACTATGATGTCTAAAGAGGTAAAACTGGAGGAGAGAGAGACATTTGTTTGGGAAAAAACATCGTCCTGCAGCCCCTCCCTCTGTCCTCTTAGTATCAGAACCTGTTGCTATGGTGATTTCCTCAAAGAAGGAGCCAGATTTTTTCCCCAATGCTTTATATCTGCAGTTGGTGAGCCTAGCGCGAAAAGTATTAGTCCGATAGACTCCATAGTTACATGTCTGCGACCGGCACAAGATTTCCTACATTTTGTCCAACTATGATGTCTAAAGAGGTAAAACTGGAGGAGAGAGACAAATTTGTTTGGGGAAGAAATCACTGAATCGGACTCCAGCGGTATGGTTTTTTCATAGTTTCAATCGACAGTTGGTAGATCACAGCCAACAGTTTAAGTCCGATAGACTCCAGAGTTACATGTCTGCGACCGGAACAAGATTTTCTACATTTTGACCAATAATGAAGTCTGAAGACTGAAAACTGGAGGAGAGAGAGCAATTTATTTGAGAAACTTCCAGAGATCCGTCCTCCACTCTAACTCTGAACATTCCACCACATACACACACATTGGAAAATCTGAGACGGTCTGAAAACGGGACGAAACGTCAACTGTGATTAGGGAGAAACCATGCTTGATAAATAAAATGAAATACTAGGAATAAGATAAAATAATAAGTATGAGATAATAAGTATGAGATAATACTTTATTCATCCCACAATGGGGAAATTGCCTTGTTCCAGCAGCAGTTTCTACAGTACAAACAACAACAACCAACAGACAATGTGCAAGAAGTACTGAAAGCATGTATTAAATAAAAGATATTGTTAGGTAGAGTTAGGTGGCCATAGTACAGAAACACTGCAATGTAAGTGAATGAGTGACGTGAAAATAAATAGAATTATATGTAATTACATAATATAGCAAAAGTAAGTAATACTGAATAATATTAATGTCTCTTTTTACAATGTGTTTTACCAAAATCACTCCATAACAGGAACCGGCTTGTGGTAAAAGTTACAAGATCTCATCCTAACGTTACCAAATCTTCTCATCCCAGGGTAAGTATACCATCAGACAGCTGGTTTGGAAGGGCCAAAGCCGTCTCTATTTTCTGAGGAGGCTGAGGTCCTTCAACATCTGCAGGACCATGCTGAGGATGTTTTATGAGTCTGTGGTGGCCAGTGCTATCCTCTTTGCTGTTGCATGCTGGGGCAGCAGGCTGAGGGTAGAAGGCCAGTGACTTCGTGGGGGTGGATCTGGACTCTCTGTTGGTGGTGTCAGAGAAGAGGACGCTGTCCAAAGTAAATGCCATCTTGGACAATGTCTCGCACCCATTCCATGGCTTGTTGATAAATCACAGGAGCACTTTCAGTGACAGACTCATTCTCCCACAATGCACCACAGAGCGCCACAGGAAGTCATTCCTGCCTGTGGCCATCAAACTTTATAACTCCTCCCTCTAAGTGTCTGACACGCAGACACTTAGAGAGGTTGATACTGGACAATATTATCTGTATTATCTGTTTTGTGCAATAACACTGGCCTCAAATGTGTGCAATTCTCAAGTTTACCATTGCAATTCCTTAATTATGTAAATGATGTAAATAATGTATAATAATAACATTCCTTTAACTATGTAAATAAATGCCTATGCATATCCACACTCCTTATATTTCTTATTTTTATTTCTACACTGATATTTCTACTATTTGTACAACTGCAACACAGAGTTTCCCTTCGGGGATCAAAGTATTTCTGATTCTGATTCTGATATCCAACTGAATGACGGCGATATTGAGCCGGGGACCGGACACTAGGGTTGGGTAGTTACCGCCTGGCAACAGAAGGGAGGTCACACACAGATAGATCAACCAAAAAGGATTTTATTTAGCTAAAAAGACTAATAACACAACTGAATTCAATGTAAGTGTAGAAGACGTCATGTGTGGATGAGTGAATGATGGTGTGATGTGAACAAAGAACAACATGGTGGATGATGCAGTGGGACCAGCTGAGAGGGGGTGAGACTCCCAGGATGGGGGGAGGGGGCTTTTAGACCTTCTGTAGGCCACGCCCAGTTGGCCAGGTACAGGCCAGCCTCCCAGATATATATATATATCCTATATCTATCTATCTATCTATCTAGGTAACATGTATTACCTGCAGGCCATCTAGTGTCGAACGCACCAAGGAGAGCAGCAGCTACACAGGGTTTGAAGATAAGGGGGGGGTATGACACATGGCTTTGGTGTGGGAGACCCGGGTCTAATCCCACTGCAAAGGGGAACGCACCCCCCGTTTACAGACTCATCCATTGAGTCGGACTAGAGCAAACCAACTAAAAAACGCCCTTAAAAGTCCTCATAAAACACACAATACTGGCCAAAGACACATAATCCTGGCTCAATCTTCTACAGTCTTGAAGCATTATTTATTTCCCTCTACACACACACACACACACACACACACACACACACACACACACACACACACACACACACACACACACACACACACACACACTTTGGCCAGACTTTCCAATTGGTGTTGTTAGTAAACATGACTCCAGTTTTCATTACAGAGCCATAAAAGTGCTTCGGGGATGATTTAGGGATGCAGTGGCTCTGCTCAGCCAGGACTCACAAATACATTCAATCGGACTCCAGAGAGGCAGAGATACTGAACAAACCAGACCGTGCATGCTGGCAGCTTCTCTGGACACCTGCCACACACACACACACACACACACACACACACACACACACACACACACACACACAAACACTATCTTTGTGGGGACCCGTCACTGACACAATGCATTCCCTAACTCCTACCCATCACAACTAAATGCCTATGCCTAACTCTAACCCTCGCCACAACCTTAACCTCATTCTAACCCTAATCCTAAAACCAGGTCTTAACCCTCAAACAGCCCTTTTTGGCCCCAAAAAGCTGTCGGGACCCAAAAAGCTTACCGGACTCCTGGTTTGTGGACCCCACGAGTACAGTTAAACAAGAACACAAACACCCACTCTTTGTAATTTTAATGAGATTGTTGAGGAAAAAAAGACAAGACAAATTCCCTTTGTGTTTCTTTGTGTCTTGCTTTCTCACACACACACACACACACACACACACACACACACACACACACACACACACACACACACACACACAGCTATCCAGTGTACCTCCACACTACACGTTGGTATCTCTGCCCCTCAGAAGCTTTGGTGGCTCAGCCAACACTTTTCTCCCCCTACAGCTCTTCTGGGACAGGTGTCTGTTCTTTTCCTACAAACCTCACTGTCTCTCACACACACACACACACACACACACACACACACACACACACACACACACACACACACACACACACACACACACACACCTGCTGTGGAATTCATTTCATGTTCCTGACAGACGACTCTCTCCTCTCCGCTGCATCACACTGATGCATTCTGTGTTTGTGGATGGATTATGGAGCTTTCAAATCACGCTGGGAACAAATACAACATGCTGACATTACACTATGATAAACAGCTGAGAAAGCTCAGATTTTCTGCTCTCTAATCCCCAGTCAGCACGGGCACACACACACACACACACACACACACACACACACACACACACACAGCAACACAACAACACAGCAACACACACAACACAACAACACAACGATACAGAGAAAATCAAATACCACGATATTCTTGACCCAATACATTGATATCTCAACAATGTTGTCGGGTGGACAATTGGTGCTTTCAGGCAACATTTTCACAATAAGATTTTTGATAATTAGTCACATTTAATGACTAAGTAGGTAAAGACAAATAATAGAAAACAGAGCTAGAACTAGAACAGATAGAGTGTTAATTCTCTCTGCAGCAGAAAGCTGACCCTGGACTTCCACCAATGGAGGACCGGCTCCGTGCTCCGCCGTCCGTCAACACCCGCCAGGCCCGGCCGCGGCCATGACTGACAGCTGAAGTCTCGAGGACCCACGAGATCTCGCGAATTCACGTGTGATCTCGCGATATGACAGGATGTAGTTTCTATAAACAGAACTACAAAACCTCTGACCTGCAGACTTCAGGCCAGTCTCCGCCCACTATGACGTCTCCAAGCTGTCGTGCAGGGGGGTGATCCGCCGTGAGAACGGGGGCTTTTATTTTGACACAAAATCAACCGGATGTTTTATTTTGTTTCTGTGCTTGACTTCCTGTCCTGCACTGTGTGTGTCCAGGGCAAAAACAGCACGTCATCATTTCTATTTCAGCTGAAACTATCAAAACGCCTTCACAATCTCAATAACTGAAAACAATAATACATGAGTTCAAATAACTTCTGGAGTGTTAGAAACATGTAGTTTGTTTCTGCATTTACTAAATCTTTTGGAGTAATATGCTTTGTGGGATTATTTAGGAAAATGTGATGAAAAAACATGTCAGAAACAGTGTTTTTAATTTAAGACAATTTCAATAACTTTTGTAATTATTACATTTCACTGGCTTCCATACAACTGTTAACAACAGGTTGTACAACAACAAACATAACACAAGAACACAACTACAAACACAGCAACACAACAACACAACAACACACAACACAACAACACAACAACACAACAACACAACAACAAACAACACAGCAACACAACAACACAACAACACAACAACACAACAACACAAACACAACAACACAGCAACAACACAACAACACAACAACACAGCAACACAACAACACACAACACAACAACACAGCAACACACACAGCAACACAACAACACAACAACACAACAACACAACACAACAACACAACAACACAACAACACAACAACACAGCAACAACACAACAACACACAACAACAACACAGCAACACAAACAACACACAACACAGCAACACAACACAACAACACAACAACACAGCAACACAACAACACAGCAACACAACAACACAAGCAACACAACAACACAGCAACACAGCAACACAACAACACAGCAACACAACAACACAGCAACACAACAACACAGCAACACAACAACACAACAACACAACAACACAGCAACACAACAACACAGCAACACAGCAACACAGCAACACAGCAACACAGCAACACAGCAACACAACAACACAGCAACACAACAACACAGCAACACAACAACACAGCAACACAACAACACAGCAACACAGCAACACAGCAACACAACAACACAACAACACAACAACACAACAACACAGCAACACACCACAACAACACAACAACACAACAACACAACAACAACAACACAACACAGCAACACAACAACACAACAACACACAACACAACAACACAACAACACAACAACACAACAACAACACAACAACACAACAACACAACAACAACACAACAACACAACACAACACAGCAACACAACAACACAGCAACACAACACAACAACACAACACAGCAACACAACAACACAGCAACACAACAACACAACACACAACAACACACAGCAACACAACAACACAGCAACACAACAACACACAACACAACAACACAGCAACACAACAACACAACAACACACAACACACAACACAGCAACACAACAACACAGCAACACAACAACACAGCAACACAGCAACACAACAACACAACAACACAACAACACAACAACACAGCAACACAGCAACACAACAACACAACAACACAACAACACAACAACACAACAAAGCCATCATTCTAACTCATTCTGGCCAGACTCTCTCTCTCCAAACTGTTCTCGCAGCAGCTTCCTTTTCCCCGGGGACGAGGGGGAGAACGAGCCTCAACGTGAGGACATTAAACTGTGAGTGGAGTAAATCAGACGGCGGTTAAATCCATTATTAAATGATCCCGGCCCATTTCAGATAATTGAGTGGCTCGGGGCCAAGATGGAAGCAACACTTTATGAATTATTATTCCCATTTACGCAATGGATATTGTCTTATTTAATCGACCATATCTGTTGCCCAAAGCGTCCGTGTGACCAGTATATATATATATATATATATATATATATATATATACACACACATATGTACAGTATATATATCAGCCGAGCAGTCACACGTCTCCTCGCTGTCACTGCTGGAAGAGTCGCAGCGGTGGAAACACTCAAAACAACGAAATATTACATTATGAATGCTGCTTTAAGCGATGTGACTGCACACTGTAAAAATATCTGAAATCTCCGGGTAGTACTTTATTTCGTAATACTATTGCTTTTTACTGCACACTGTAAAAATATCTGAAATTCCGGGTAGTACTTAATACTACTGGATATGGTTTTACAGTAGAATGCTGTAAAGGTACATTACAACCTTGTCGACATGACAACATCACACATACATATAGTGTGTATATATGTACGTACAGTATGTATATATATGTATATATATATATATATATATATATATATATATATATATATATATATATATATATATATATATATATATATACAGGTAACTGTTCTCAGGGAGCTCTCACAGCAGAGTCAGCATGAAGGACACTAGGGTGCAGGACTAGATCAGAATGTGTCCAACTAGTAGAAGTGTCTCAGAAATAAGGGGGTGGGAGTCATTTCAAAGGTAACACTGTCTCACAGAAACAGATCAGCTGACCGCTGCAGGACCAGAAGACTCCAAGAAACCAGTTTTTCTGATGCTCATTGGTCACTTGTGTGTAGACATCCGTGTGTGGACAGTGTAATTAGGAACTACAGCTACCCGTCCCTTCTGTCCCCATACAGGTTGTCTCATAGGAACTACAGCTACCCGTCCCTTTGGTTCCCCTACAGGTTGTCTCATAGGAACTACAGCTACCCGTCCCTTCTGTACCCTTACAGGGTGTCTCATAGGAACTACAGCTACCCGTCCCTTTGGTTCCCCTACAGGTTGTCTCATTGGTCCCCCTACAGGTTGTCTCATAGGAACTACAGCTACCCGTCCCTTTAGTTCCCCTACAGGTTGTCTCATAGGAACTACAGCTACCCGTCCCTTCTGTCCCCCTACAGGTTGTCTCATAGGAACTACAGCTACCCGTCCCTTTAGTTCCCCTACAGGTTGTCTCATAGGAACTACAGCTACCCGTCCCTTCTGTCCCCCTACAGGTTGTCTCATAGGAACTACAGCTACCCGTCCCTTTAGTTCCCCTACAGGTTGTCTCATAGGAACTACAGCTACCCGTCCCTTCTGTCCCCCTACAGGTTGTCTCATAGGAACTACAGCTACCCGTCCCTTCTGTCCCCCTGTAAATCCAGACTATATACTAAGAGATGAGAGTTTCCTCTTGTCGCTGCACAGTTATTATCTGTGACGTTTGAAATTGGACATCCAATAATCTGTCTGTTACTGCAGAGCCGATGTATCTAATATAACACATTACCATAACTCCAGAATAAGCTATTTCATGAGATAGAAGTTATCCCAAGTAAGGAAATGGTCATAAATTTCCAGAAGCATGAATCTCCTCCTCCAGATAAATGAAAGCATAACGGCTGCATTCATAAATCAAACAGAAGTCCACGGGGACAGAGGACTGTCTCTCTCTCTGGAGCTGAATGTGAACTAATGCCAATGGGACTGTTTTTATATAACGGGGGGGCTGGGCAATATATGGATATAGATATCGTGATATGGGACTAGATATAGATAGATAGATAAATAGAGAGAGAGAGAGAGAGAGAGAGAGAGAGAGAGAGAGAGAGAGAGATAGACAACTGTTTCCTGGTGAAAGTCTTGTGTTTTCTCCTTAACTTGTGTTTTCCTGGTGAAAGTCTTGTGTTTTCTCCTTACTTCTCCAGGACATGAACACCTGTTTCCTGGTGAAAGTCTTGTGTTTTCTCCTTAACTTCTCCAGGACATGAACACCTGTTTCCTGGTGAAAGTCTTGTGTTTTCTCCTTACTATCCGCTGCCTGTCCCTGAACACACTGTAAAAAACGCGGCCTCTGTTTTCATTCCAGTCTCACCTGCACCATGAAGCATACACACACAGAATTACAGTCATAAACCAACCTGGAGGATTTGGGGGAGGGAGGTGAGGGGGGGGGGGGGTGCACGCCAGTCTCATTTGTTTGAAATCCTTCTAACACCAACGAGAAGTAGCGTCACCCAACATCGCTTGCAGCACCTTTACCTTCTCCGGGGACGTGAACCCTGCTCTCCGGCCAGAACGCCCTGAGTTTAATTAATCTGTGAATGTCAGGTCAGTTTTCCTTCTGCAGAACCTCGAGGGCTCCGCCGTCCGAGCAGCTCGACACCGAGCGCCTCCTGAATGTTAATTACAGGCTCACAACTCAATCTCCTCATTCTGTTTCTGAAATAAATGCATCGGCCCTCAGGCCGTAGATCCAGAGGAGCTATGGGAGTAAAGGTTCGTGAACAGCAGATACTGATTGTGTGTCCAATGTACATGAATTTTATCTTATTTTAACCCTCATGTTGTCTTCATGTTGTCCTCATGTTGTCCTCATGTTGTCTTCATGTTGTCCTCATGTTGTCTTCATGTTGTCTTCATGTTGTCTTCATGTTGCCCTCTTGTTGTCTTCTTGTTGTCTTCATGTTTTCCTCTTGTTTTCTTCATGTTTTCCTCTTTTTTTCCTCATGTTGCCCTCATGTTGCCCTCATGTTGTCTTCAAGTTGTCCTCATGTTGTCCTCATGTTGTCTTCATGTTGTCTTCATGTTGCCCTCTTGTTGTCTTCTTGTTGTCTTCATGTTGCCCTCATGTTGTCCTCATGTTGTCCTCATGTTGTCCTCATGTTGCCCTCATGTTGCCCTCATGTTGTCTTCATGTTGTCTTCATGTTGCCCTCATGTTGTCTTCATGTTGCCCTCATGTTGTAAAATTGTGTATTAATGAGCATAAAGAAGCCGAGAAAAGATGAAAAATCTCCAAAAAGGCATCAAATGACAGATTAGACATTCTTATAATATGTCACAAAAACTTAGATTTTATTTCATCATTTACACTTCAACATAACAGAAAACTACAAAAATGGCGTCTGCAAAAGTTTGGGCCCCTGCAGAGTTAATACCTTGTACCCCCCTCCCCCCCTGCAGAGTTAATACCTTGCCCCCTCCCCCCCTGCAGAGTTAATACCTTGTACCCCCCCCACCTGCAGAGTTAATACCTTGTACCCCCCCCCTTGAGTTAATTGTAGAGTTATACCTTGTACCCCCAGAGTCTTCCTTCCCCCCCTCCCCCCCTGCAAAATCTTCCCCCCCCCCCCTGCAGAGTTCTTTGTTTGAGATTTCTTCTTCCTTTAAAAGTCTTCCATAGAGTTTACATTTATGGTGATCATAGAGTTTACATTATGGTGAGAGCAGGAGATCGTGAAGGCCATGACAAAACTTGCAGTTTAGGCCTCTTGATGTAATCCAGCGTGGATTTTCAGGTGTGTTTAGGATCATTATCCATTTGTAGAAGCCGTCCTCTCTTTAGCTTCATATAAAGTTATCATGATATTTATATATCTATATATCTTTACATATCTATATAAACATCACTTTTTTGACGTTTTTTTTTACTATTTTTTGCCGCTTTTCCCCATTTTTTAATGCTTTTTAGTCAATTCTTCCCGATTTCTTTTGTCACTTTTTCAGCATTTAAAAAAAGAAAGTTGTTGTTGATTTTTGTCAATTTTTGGTCACTTTTTTGATGTTTTTTTAACTATGTTTTAGTCAATTATTTTACTATTTTTTTGCCACTTTGTCAAATTTTTTAATGTTTTTTTGTCTCTTTTCAATTTTTTTGTAATTTTTTCAGCGTTTAAATAAAGAATGTTTTTGTTGATTTTTTTGCATTTTTTTGTCACTTTTTTGACGTGCTAAAGCTGACTATGCTTTAGTCAATATTAAGTGCGTTTAAAAAAAGAATGTTTTTGTTGATTTTTTTTGTCACTTTTTTCAATGATCTTTTGTTGTAGTTCTGATATAGAAAGATTTTCCAAAGCAGTCATATCTGACCCAGGACAACAGGAGGGTAATTAGTATCGTAGGGGGGCGCTTAAAATACGTAAATGTTGACCAAACTTGATGCAACTTCCAATTTTGAGAAGCTTGATTGCAGCGATAAAATATAATCTAATATAATCTAATATAATCTAATATAATCTAATATAATATAATCTAATATAATATAATATTAATATAATATAATATAATATAATATAATATAATATAACATAATATAATATAATATAATCTAATATAATATAATATAATATAACATAATAAAATATAATATAATATAATAAAATATACTATAATATAATATACTATAATATAATAAAATATAATATAATATAATATACTATAATATAATATAATATAATAAAACATAATATAATATAATATAATATAATATACTCTAATATAATATAATATAATATAATATAATATAATATAATAAAATATAATATAATATAATATAATATAATATAATATAATAAAATAAAATATAATATAATATAATATACTATAATATAATATAATATAATATAATATAATATAATATAACATAATCTAATATAATCTAATCTAATATAATATAATATAATATAACATAATAAAATATAATAAAATATAATATAATATAATATACTATAATATAATATAATAAAATATAATATAATATAATATAATATAATATAATATAATATAATATAACATAATATAATATAATATATTATAATATAATATAATATAACATAATATAATATAATATAATATAATATAATATAATATAATATAATATACTATAATATAATATAATATAATATAATATAATATAACATAATATAATATAATATAATATAATATAATATAATATAATATAATATAATATAACATAACATAATATAATATAATATAATATAATATAATATAATATGATACAATATAGGTGATTATATAGGCCAGTAGGAGATTTCCATTCTCTGGCTCTTCCAGTTTCTCTTTAAAGAGGGGAATAAAACGTTTTCGGGGCATCGTTTGTTAAACTGCTTTCTGTTTTAATCCCCCCCCCCCAGTTAACATCCACATGAATATCTCAAGGAGAATTATAACGAGCGTCTGTAGCTCGGGAATAAGCCACTTATGTAACAGCTCTCGCGCCTTCGTTAGCATGTAAGAACGAGTGAGAACAAAAACATGTTTACCCTCTAACGCCCCCCCCTAAGGTTTCTTCATTTAAAACGCTAATGGCTTTACCAAGAGAGGGTTGTATTATGAAGAGATGTCTGATCATGTGACTCGTTAACACTAGAGGACGGAGTGCAGATGAGATTGCATTCCTTCAGAAGAGGAACTCGCTTTCAGGTGAGAAACTTTAACCCTTTACCTCCTATTGCAGCCCGATCATGTGGTCCCGTTAATTAAACTATTGATTGGAGTCCAGGTCGCGTTAATGTTGTTATCGTCGTGTGTTGATTATGAATTTTAAAGTAATGTATTTCAATGGGAAGCCTATTTGTGGAGCAACATGTTGTCAATGAAGCATGAAGAATGAGGAAACTGCATGAACCTTTGTTCTAATAATATGAACCTTTGTTCTAAGAATATGAACGTTTGTTCTAAGAATATGAACCTTTGTTCTAAGAATATGAACCTTTGTTCTAAGAATATGAACCTTTGTTCTAAGAATATGAACCTTTGTTCTAAGAATATGAACGTTTGTTCTAAGAATATGAACCTTTGTTCTAAGAATATGAACCTTTGTTCTAAGAATATGAACCTTTGTTCTAAGAATTGAACCGCCTCTAAGAATATGAACGTTTGTTCTAAGAATATGAACCTTTGTTCTAAGAATATGAACCTTTGTTCTAAGAATATGAACCTTTGTTCTAAGAATATGAACCTTTGTTCTAAGAATATGAACCTTTGTTCTAAGAATATGAACCTTTGTTCTAAGGTTGCCGCCTCCGGGTAATGCAGTACTGCTGTCATTGAGGTACAGTTGAAGGCAGGCCACGGTCCAGTCTCTGTTATCGGGGGTCATCTGTGGAGGTAGAGGCGGCCGCAACATGCAGGAGGGCGCGCAGCGCCGAGGAGAGTAGCGGGCGCCTCTACGGGAGGAAAGCTGATGACGAGGAGAGGGTAGACGCCGATCCCCGCGGCTCCGATTTCCCGACCTTACAGACTGAGGGGAAGAAGCCTGAGAGCCGCTGGAAGCCGCTGGGGGTCCTGGCGTGTTCGGCGGAGGAGAGGAGATCCGGGCGAAGCCGAGGCATGGTGACCGTGGACCGCAATCGGCACCGTTGAGACATATGACGGTATCCGACTGCTGCGTAGCCATAGCTCTCGACCCATGACTGAGAGCGTGAAACGCTGACCTTCTTGCGTCAAGCCATCAGAGACACGAGCCTGGCAGCAGCGCAGCACGGTATATGCAGGTTTGTCTGGTGATTAGAGGTGTGGTTTAGGCGTGGCCCTGCTCCCGAGCCTAAGTAAAACAAATTAACTCCATCTGTTGCTTTTTCTTTATGTTTTTGGCGTTTGACATTTTTTTCAACCAAACTGGGAGTGAGAAGACAATATCAATCAATCAATCAATCAATGTATTTCTATAGCACCTTACAGCAACCAGCAGGGTTTAACATCAGAATGAGTAAAATCACATCGTCCAATAGAAAGAGTGAACATAGAAAACAGTAAAATCAGAAAAGGAAACACAGAAACAAAAGAATGAAGTCGTCCCACCGCTGCTGCATATTAAAAGCCAGACTTACCAGATATATTTTGAGTTTGGACCTAAAAAGAGCGACATCTGTAACAGTGCAAATATATCTTGTTCCAGAGTCTCGGTGCAGCAACTGTAAAAGCCTGCCCCCCCACCCCGACCCTTTATACCTGGACCTTGGGACTTCTAAAACCAACTGATGTGAAGACCGCAATGACCAGACAAATCCTCCGGGGCCGAGCATTTAAAACCTTAAAAACAAACAATAAAATCTTAAAATCTATCTAAAACGCACCGGGAGCCAGTGCAGGGCGTAGAGAACGGGAGGGATGTGTGCACGGCTAGATGTATTTGGTAAAAAGCGAGCAGCAGCGTTTTGGACAAGATGACGGCGAGAGATGGAGGTCTGGTTCCAACCGACGTAGAGAGCAACAACACAGTCAAAGACTTCTGACTTTACCCATGACATGAGAGCAACTATGTCCTCGATGGGTTCTCCTTTTCTAATGTGGCCCTTAGGGAAGTTGTGTTTGACACCCCACATACCCCCCCCCCAGCTGCAGAACTGCCCCCTGTGGTACGAGATCCCCTGGTTGTTGGGGATCACCGCTGTAGAGGACCTTTAGTCAAAGCTGCAGCCAGAGCTTACCCCTTAGGTCAAAAAGTGACATAAATTGGACATTTTCGTCCATTTTTCAGAGTTTTTTTTTTTTAGTGTCCACCACCACCACCTTACTAGTTTTACTACTTTCTGGAATTCATGGTCAATAACCCTCATTTATATAGAATTATACCTAATGTTAGAGTTAAAAAAGCAGAAAATATGAATTATTGTGACTAATAGTTAAGATCAGAGGAATGAAAGAGATCAGTTGTATTTATAAAGAGCGTTTTAAGGAATCCAATCCATTTTTATGGTAAGTTGGTTTAAAAGAGACTCATATTTCAGATATAGACATTTTTTAAAGGGGTCAGATTTGACCCGAGGACAACAGGAGAGTTAACAGTCCCTGCCTCCAACAACCAACACATCGCTCCAAAAACAGAGAAGCTCATTAACAAAGTTAACCGTGCTTGCATTGCAGCCTTGGGAGTGTTTTCTTTCTTTCTTTCTTTCTGCACCAAGTTGAACTTTCTTTCTCCAGTTAAGCAGCCCGGCTCTATAGAAAGAGCTTGAATGATGCCAGCTCCTACCCTGCCTCATTACGCCGTCTGGCTCTTTAAAAGGGAATGAGCAGACTGTTTATTGTTGAGGGTTTATTTCAGGACATCGCCGGCTTTCTACTAGTGACGAGGAAGCCAGTGTGCAGTTCATCTAAAGCCGAACAAATCATAATACCCAATGCAGGCATATCCCGCTGTGCCAAGTCCATTTTCTATAAAATGACCCGTTTTGAGGGATTTGTCTTCTTGAACGTCAATGCATGAAATATTTACACAATAGTTCTTTCATCACTCTTCAGTGAGGACAGAAGAGTAGTAGAAATACCAACCACACTGATATTTAGTCACTGTGTCCACACCGCCCGCTGCTATCGGCCACATCCGGACATCTCCGACCTGACGCACTTTCCAGTCTTTTTCGTACTTTACGTTTTCGAACATCACCAACATGTTAGCAGAATGGATAAATACCCATCTACCAATCTACGTATGAGTTTTCCTATGTGCACATGGACATTTACATGTCTGATTGGATTATGAAAGGGACTTTGATGAGGGAAAGACGTAAGAACGCTCGGGGCGACGATCTTCCCCCTAAAAGGTTTCTATTTATACTGAACTGGAAATTACGGAGCTCTTATTGCATAATTCAGAGGTGTTGACGTGGTATTTGGACAGGCTGCCCCCCCCCCCCACACTGCCCTGTGTGAAGGAGAGACACCAAAGATCTTCCCTTCCAGCGGCCGTCAGACTGGACAACGAGCACTGGTGACTCGGTGCGATATGTCCCATGTGCCATTATCATTACATCTGTGCATCATTTTTCATAGTGCAATTTACTAATTCATGTGCAATTATTGTATAATACCGTTTGCTATCTCTACATTTATCTATCTATCTAAACAAAGGCACACATATTTACTGTAATAAAGCAGTATTTAGCTGTGAAATTACATTATATTGCTGTACATAATCACAATAATACCCTGTATTTTTTCATTTTACTGTAAAAGTAATGCAACTCAGTAGCCAGCTGTGAATTTACTGTGAACAAAACTTTAAATTGGACATGTTATTTTAAAGGGGGAGGGGGGGGGCTCAACTAAATGATCCCATTGTGGAAATTTAATCTGCATTTGATTTATCATATTTTCCTCCAGCCCAGTGGGTTGGCTGGAAATGAAGAACTTCCCTCTTTCTGATTTCAAGGCCATATGTTTTACTGATGTCTCTTATTGGACGGGGGGGTTCCTGATATGTTCCTCGTAGACGGCTGCTGCAGGTTTAATGGGAACTGAACACGGGGCGGAAGCCTGCATACATTACACTGCTTTGAAAAAGCCTTTTGTTGATTTGCTTTCATGAATAATTTCCACTTTATTTATTTGAGGAAGGAAAACATATTGGAGCACGGCGAGACCAAGAACACCACGGCTCGGTTTGTTTACAATAATTTCATCTCAATTTAGGCTCCTTATGTCCTGCGTTGGCATTTCCCTCGCTGTGCAAATCCAGGAAGAACACGTGAGCTCTTCATTGGAAAGCTGTTGGGGTCACCTGTACAGCTGGATCCCATCCCATCATGGACCCCCCACCCCCCCCCAGCACCATCGTTACACACACTGGTGGGGCAAGGCCGGCAAGGCAAGGCAGCTATTATGAATGCTATTCATATATATATATATATATATATATATATATATATATATATATATATATAGACATGGTTATACACTTACCTATTTATTTTATTATTTTACAGAATATTGCTATTCTTTGTGGCGAGTGAATGAAATCAACATGCTGAGACCATGTTGTTCTCTCCAGCTCGCTGCTGCTGTCGAGGAAGCGCCGTGTTGAGTGCTTCATCGTGTATCACAACCGGTGAGACCAAGGACCTTTGGATTGTTATACAAGTGTCTGTGTATGTGTGTGTGTGTGTGTGTGTGTGTGTGTGTGTGTGTGTGTGTGAGATCCTCTGTCTGCAGGATAAACAACCCGCCGTCTCTTGCCTCAGGGTGGCTGCGTCTGTCTGACTTCTGCATGAGAAGTATTCTGTCACAAGCTATAACCTCACTTCAAATGTCTTCTACCAGAAGGTCCATGTCTCCACAACAGGGTCAGTCCAGTCTGGACCAGCAGAAGAACATTTCTTAACCTACGTTCTCTCCGGGAAACAACAACCTTCGAGCAAGCGAGCTACACGCTGACTTTAGAAGAAGACGGTGCAACAACGCCGGTCTGATCACTCATTCCTCTGATCTTAACTATTAGTCACAATAATTAATAATTTCTGCTTTTTAACTCAAATATCAGGTATATTTCTATATAAATGAGGGTTATTGACCATGAATTCCATAAAGTAGTTAAACTATTAGGTGGTGGTAGTGGAAACAAAGAAAAAGACTGTAAAAGGGACGAAAATGTCAAATCTTTGTCCGTTTTTGACATGGTTTGGTGGGACATGTCCTCTCTAACTGGAGACAGGCAGTATGCAACATTTTCATTGATAAAACCCTGCTCTAGACCTGCTCTATCTGTACATTATAGAGAGGTCTAGACCTGCTCTATCTGTAAATTATAGAGTGGTCTAGACCTGCTCTACCTGTAAATTATAGAGTGGTCTAGACCTGCTCTATCTGTAAATTATAGAGTGGTCTAGACCTGCTCTATCTGTAAATTATAGAGTGGTCTAGACCTGATCTATCTGTAAATTATAGAGTGGTCTAGACCTGCTCTATCTGTAAATTATAGAGTGGTCTAGACCTGCTCTATCTGTAAATTATAGAGTGGTCTAGACCTGCTCTACCTGTAAATTATAGAGTGGTCTAGACCTGCTCTATCTGTAAATTATAGAGTGGTCTAGACCTGCTCTATCTGTAAATTATAGAGTGGTCTAGACCTGCTCTATCTGTAAATTATAGAGTGGTCTAGACCTGCTCTATCTGTAAATTATAGAGTGGTCTAGACCTGCTCTATCTGTAAATTATAGAGTGGTCTAGACCTGCTCTATCTGTAAATTATAGAGCGGTCTAGACCTGCTCTATCTGTAAATTATAGAGCGGTCTAGACCTGCTCTATCTGTAAATTATAGAGAGGTCTAGACCTGCTCTATCTGTAAATTATAGAGAGGTCTAGACCTGCTCTATCTGTAAATTATAGAGAGGTCTAGACCTGCTCTATCTGTAAATTAAGAGCGGTCTAGACCTGCTAAATTATAGAGTGGTCTAGACCTGCTCTATCTGTAAATTATAGAGTGGTCTAGACCTGCTCTATCTGTAAATTATAGAGTGGTCTAGACCTGCTCTATCTGTAAATTATAGAGCGGTCTAGACCTGCTCTATCTGTAAATTATAGAGTGGTCTAGACCTGCTCTATCTGTAAATTATAGAGCGGTCTAGACCTGCTCTATCTGTAAATTATAGAGAGGTCTAGACCTGCTCTATCTGTAAATTATAGAGTGGTCTAGACCTGCTCTATCTGTAAATTATAGAGTGGTCTAGACCTGATCTATCTGTAAATTATAGAGAGGTCTAGACCTGCTCTATCTGTAAATTATAGAGCGGTCTAGACCTGCTCTATCTGTAAATTATAGAGCGGTCTAGACCTGCTCTATCTGTAAATTATAGAGAGGTCTAGACCTGCTCTATCTGTAAATTATAGAGAGGTCTAGACCTGCTCTATCTGTAAATTATAGAGAGGTCTAGACCTGCTCTATCTGTAAATTATAGAGCGGTCTAGACCTGCTCTATCTGTAAATTATAGAGTGGTCTAGACCTGCTCTATCTGTAAATTATAGAGAGGTCTAGACCTGCTCTATCTGTAAATTATAGAGTGGTCTAGACCTGCTCTATCTGTAAATTATAGAGTGGTCTAGACCTCCTCTATCTGTAAATTATAGAGCGGTCTAGACCTGCTCTATCTGACCTGCTCTATCTGTAAATTATAGAGTGGTCTAGACCTGCTCTATCTGTAAATTATAGAGTGGTCTAGACCTGCTCTATCTGTAAATTATAGAGTGGTCTAGACCTGCTCTATCTGTAAATTATAGAGTGGTCTAGACCTGCTCTATCTGTAAATTATAGAGTGGTCTAGACCTGCTCTATCTGTAAATTATAGAGCGGTCTAGACCTGCTCTATCTGTAAATTATAGAGTGTTCTAGACCTGCTCTATCTGTAAATTATAGAGTGGTCTAGACCTGCTCTATCTGTAAATTATAGAGTGGTCTAGACCTGCTCTACCTGTAAATTATAGAGCGGTCTAGACCTGCTCTATCTGTAAATTATAGAGTGGTCTAGACCTGCTCTACCTATAAATTATAGAGTGGTCTAGACCTGCTCTATCTGTAAATTATAGAGTGGTCTAGACCTGCTCTATCTGTAATTTATAGAGCGGTCTAGACCTGCTCTATCTGTAAATTATAGAGAGGTCTAGACCTGCTCTATCTGTAAATTATAGAGTGGTCTAGACCTGCTCTATCTGTACATTATAGAGTGGTCTAGACCTGCTCTATCTGTTAATTATAGAGAGGTCTAGACCTGCTCTATCTGTAAATTATAGAGTGGTCTAGACCTGCTCTATCTGTAAATTATAGAGAGGTCTAGACCTGTTCTATCTTTAAATTATAGACCCTGTCCCTGTCAGACTGGGACGTCGGTGCTTGTACCTGATGTGTATTCGGGAGCTGTCCTCCAACGTAAGAGGATCCAGTTTCCTGCTCAAGGGCTCCATCGTTGTGTAAATACTCGTTGCCTCTAAGGCCCTTGAGCCTGCCCCCCCAGCCCCAGCCCCAGACCCCCCCAGCCCCCCAGCAGACAGATCCATCACTGAGTGTACACATCAATACGTCCATAATCCCCCGATGGATACGGAGCAGGACCCTCTGAATCTACTCAAATCATTACCCAGGCAACAATGAGGTTCACCTTAACCCCCGTTGCTATGGTTACCGGGGAGCGCTGTATTCCTGCAGATGGTCTGTGAGCTTATTCCCACTCTTAAAGTATAAATACACACAACCAGTCATGCTTATAGTACTGTATGGTAGAGTATAGTACAGTATAGTATACTACAGTGTTGTATAGTACTGTATAGTTTAGTACAGTGTTTTACAGTATAGTACAAGAGACACACACACACACACACACACACACACACACACACACACACACACACACACAGAGACAGAGACAGAGACACACACACCTATTGATGGGTTGGTATTTATGCATGTAGGTGTTCAAATGTCCCTTGTGTTGTCCTTTCGGGTCAAAAATTGACATAAATTGGACATTTTCGTCAATCACCAATTCATGGTGATTAACCCTCATTTATATAGAATTATACCTAATATTAGAGTTAAAAAAGCAGAAATTATGAATTATTGTGACTAATAGTTAAGATCAGAGGAATGAAAGAGATCAGTTGTATTTATAAAGAGCGTTTTAAGGAATCCATTCCATTTTTTATGGTAATTTGGTTAAAAAGAAACTCATATTTCAGATATAGACATTTATTAAAGGAGGACACCGGGGGGGTTAACTGTCCTCAGGGAGTCAGCATGAAGGACACCAGGGTGCAGGACTAGATCAGAATCTGTCAAACTAGTAGAAGTGTCTCCGAAATAAGGGGTGAGACACTTCTCTCAGGACCAGAAGACGATTAGAGACCCAGGTCCCCGGTCTCCGGTGTCCAGGCGTCCGTGGGGACAGAGTCGCTCACTGTTTACATGAAGCTGCAGATGATGTGAAATCTCTGGACTCGTCTCTGAAGTCTCCATCATCTCCTCCTGATCCCCCCCCCGGAAGTTTCCATCATCTCCTCCTGATCTCCCCCCCCCTCCATCATCTCCTCCTGATCTCCCCCCCCCTCCCCCGATGTCCCCCGTCTCCATGGGCACACAGCGGGAGCATCACACACTTATGGGTCTCCCAGCAGGAGCCGTGTAGAGATGCAATTCCATCTAATATTCTGGAGAAAGGTTACTGTGGTATTCAGGGTTTTAGACTCAACCCACTGAAAATCCACGTGGGCCATTTTATCCACGGGGGTCTCTCTGTCTCTCTGTCTCCCGTCCGTCCCACAACATGAGGACAACATGAGGGCAACATGAGGACAACATGAGGACAACATGAAGACCACATGAGGACAACATGAGGGCAACATGAGGACAACATAAAGACAACATGAGGACAACATGAGGGCGACATGAGGGCAACATGAAGACAACATGAGGACAACATGAGGGCAACATGAGGACAACATGAGGACAACATGAGAGCAACATGAGGACAACATGAGGACAACATGAAGACAACATGAGGGAAACATGAAGACAACATGAAGACAACATGAGGGCAACATGAGGACAACATGAGGACAACATGAAGACAACATGAGGGCAACATGAGGGCAACATGAAGACAACATGAGGACAACATGAGAGTAACATGAGGACAACATGAGGACAACATGAGGGAAACATGAAGACAACATGAAGACCACATGAGGGCAACATGAGGACGACATGAGGACAACATGAAGACAACATGAAGACAACATGAGGACAACATGGGGACAACATGAGGGCAACATGAGGACAACATGAGGACAACATGAGGGCAACATGAGGACAACATGAAGACAACATGAGGGCAACATGAGGACGACATGAGGACAACATGAAGACAACATGAGGGCAACATGAGGGCAACATGAGGACAACATGAGGACAACATGAGGACAACATGAGGACAACATGAAGACAACATGAGGGCAACATGAGGACGACATGAGGACAACATGAAGACAACATGAGGGCAACATGAGGGCAACATGAGGACAACATGAGGACAACATGAGGGAAACATGAAGACAACATGAAGACAACATGAAGACAACATGGGGACAACATGAGGACAACATGAGGACAACATGAAGACAACATGAGGACAACTGGTCAATTTGATCCAGTTTGATCCAGTTTGA
>CM049374.1:35270647-35283147 GCA_026937815.1 Etheostoma perlongum | reverse complement strand
TAGTGTCCCCGTTTAGGATGCTGCCGTCGGGCTGCAGGTCGCCTCTGCTGAGACATGTCGTGTCACACAGGAGACAGGTGCTGATGATCCTGAATAACAAGGATGAGGAGCTAAATCTGGTATTTAGGCTCAAAGTTGAGGGATTTGATTATGTTGTCTTTGTAAATTCGGGACGGTTAAGTGCTTTGGCTGTGGAGGGGGAGGGGCATTTAGTCAGAGCCTGCCCTGAAAAAAGGGCTGAACATGACAGGAGAACTGATGATCCGGGTCAGGGTGGGGGACAGCATGTGGAGGCAGGGGGTCAGTCTCTGGTCGGGTCTGGGGGTATGTTGCCTGTGGTCCCTGATATGGTTGGGGTGCCTGTGGCCCCTGATGGGGCCGGGCTGCCTGAGATCCCTGATTTAGTTGAGGTGCCTGTGGCCCCTGATGGGGCTGAGCTGACTGTGGTCACTGATGGGGCTGGGCTGCCTGTGGTCCATGATGAAGAGGGGGTGCCTATGGTCCCTGCTATTCCTGCAGGGGACACTGTGGCTACGACTGAGGTTGTTATGGGTGAGACTGATGCTGTGATTAGTTTGTCTCGAAGAAAACGAAAAACAACGGACAAGGAAGCGGTCTCTCAGGCCAGAAAGGTGTCAGTGAGGGAGGAGGAGGTGATGGAGGGGGAGGCGGTGGAGGAGGAGGAGGTCTGTCCTGGTGTCAGTCAGCCTCTTACTGACTCACAGGTTTCTGTGGGCTCGGAGCAGGATGAGCTGTACCCGGTCCTACAAATTAAAAAGTTCCTTCAGAAAACTAAAAACAATAAGAAAGTGATCCTCGAGGACTATTTTGATGACAAAGCCGTGTTGTTGTCCTCGATCAGGGCTCAGATGAATCTGAGGGGGGACGGTGGCTTCACCGAACTTGAGTACTATAGGTTAAAGAAACTGGTCCTGAGGATCAAACTCGAGCTTTTGAATGATGAAGACGATGAAGTCTTGTAGGCCAGTCTGTCGGTTGTCCCTCCTCACCTTGTTTTATCTGCTCTGTGGCTGTCTCATCACTTATGACATTATGAGTAATTTTAAACTCTCCACTCTCAACATAAATGGAGGCCGAGATGTGAGGAAGAGGGCTCGCCTCTTTGAGTTTTTAAAGCTTAAGAATATAAATATAGCCATGTTGCAGGAGACGCACAGTGACCCTGCAAACGAGACGGACTGGGGGAGGGAATGGGACGGTGGGGTGGTGTTAAGTCATTGCAGCAGTACCAGTGGGGGTGTAGCGCTCCTTTTTGCTAGAAGCTTTCTGCCTGTGTCCCACACTGTGGAGGAAAGGGTGAAGGGCAGGCTTTTTAGTGGTCCGGGCCGGTGCGAGCTGTTTCATCTGGTTTTTATTAACGTGTACGCTCCGAACTCAGGACCGGACAGAGTTCTTTTTTTAAAGGAGCTCGGTAAGGTTTTGAGTGAGTGTGAACCTGAGGAGTATTTATTTGTGGGGGGTGATTTTAACTGTACGCAGGATGATGGTCTGGACAGGAACCACAGTGAGCCTCATGCTGCCTCTAAGAGAGCCATGCAGCAGCTGGTGGTCACCCACAGCTTGGCTGACGTCTGGAGGGGGAGCCATGCCCAGCAGAAACAATACACCTGGGTGCATAGTAGGGACCACCGGTTGACTATGGCCAGGTTGGACAGGTTTTATTGTTTTAAGCACCATGTTAATGTTTTTAAAGGGTGCTATATATGGCCTGTTGGGTTTTCTGACCATTCCTGTGTGTCCTGTGATGTTTTTATTGCCAATATTAAACCTAGATCTGCATATTGGCAGTTTAACTCTGCTTTGCTTTTAGATGCACATTTTAGAGATGTTTTTAGGTTTTTCTGGAAGGGTTTTAGAGAGAGACTAAGGGGATTTTAGTTCACTGAGGCAGTGGTGGGACGTTGGTAAGGCTGACATCGGGCAGCTCTGTCGGCAGTACACTCTCAACGTTTCTCGGAACATTACTGAGTCTATGACGGATCTGGAGACATCCATCCTGGACCTGCAGGTTTCTGCAGGGTCCACAGGTAATCAAGGCTGTATTGAGGACCTTAAGTCCAAAAAAGCTTTGGCGGACCTGCTGGGCTTAAAGGCAAAAGGGGCACTGATCCGGTCCCGGTTCCAGGCGCCGCACTGATGGACTCGCCGACCAAGTTCTTCTTCAGCTTGGACAGAGACCAGGATGATACATGCTCTGAAGTCGGCAAGTGGACAGGACCTGTCGCGAATCGTGGGAGAGCCGTGGAGTTCTACTCCAACCTCTACAGGACGGAGTATGAGGATGATGATGAGGCCTTCGATGGGTTCTGCAGAGGGCTGCCCACGGTTTCTGAGGATGGTAACCGGGACCTTGAGGGGCCTCTGACTGAGGAAAGAGTTGCTCAGGGCTTTGAGTAGCATGCAGGGGGGGAAGGCTCCTGGCATCGATGGTCTCCCCCAGAGTTCTATAGGACTTTCTGGGAGGATATGAAAAGCGGATGTTCTCGATGTTTTTGAAGACAGTTTTGTCAACGGTATGCTTCCTCAGAGTTCCGGGCTGTGTTGACTCTCCTCCCAAAAGACGGGGGACTTGACGGACATTCGAAATTGGAGACCCCTCTCTCTGTTATGCTCGGACTATAAACTATTGTCCAAGGTCCTGGCCTCTAGGCTGAAGCAGGTGCTGGACCGGGTCATCCATAGGGACCAAACCTATTGCGTGCCCGGCAGGTCCATTGTAGACAATGTGTCATTGATTCGTGATATTTTGACCGTCTCTGGTTCGTTGGGTCTGGAAACTGGTCTGGTTTCGTTGGACCAGGAGTAGGCGTTTGACGGGTTGAGCACCGTTACCTGTGGCGCGTGTTGGCCCGGTTCGGCCTCAGCCCTGGTTTCATTGCCAAGATGAAGGTTATGTATGAAAACGTTGAGAGTGTGCTGAAGATTAATGGAGGCTTGTGTAAGCCATTCCCCGTGACCCGGGGGATCAGACAGGGCTGCTCCATGTCGGGGATGCTGTATGCTCTGTCCATTGAGCCCATGTTGCACAATGTCCGCTCTTTTATCAGTGGCCTTGTTTTACCTGGTTTTAACACTTGTTTTACTGTTTCGGCCTATGCAGGCGACATCGTCATCTTCACACAGAACCAGCAGGATGTGGGCGTTTTGGGGCACATTGTCACAGTTTTCAGAAGCTCTCGGCTGCCAGGGTGAACTGGGCCAAGAGTGGGGCCCTGGCAGTGGGGGGGGGTGGGCTGGAGGTCTCCCTCGGCTTCCAGGTGGGTTGTCCTGGAAGAGGGGGATTCAAGTATCTAGGGGTTTACCTGGGTGATCACGCCACCGTGGCCTTGAATTGGGAGGGGTGGTTGAAAGAGTGGTGGGGAAGTTGGATAGATGGAGGTGGCTGCTTCCCCACCTGTCCTACAGAGGCAGGTGCTGGTCGTTAATAATCTGGTCGCTTCCTGCCTCTGGCATAAGCTCAAATGTATGGAGCCCCTGCTGGTCTGCTGAAAAGTTACAGTCCATCATTTTGGACTTTGTCTGGGACGGTTTGCATTGGGTTCCTCAGAGTATTTTATTTTTGCCAAAGGAGGTGGGGGGGCAAGGTTTAGTTGATTTATTATGCCGGACCGCTGCTTTTAGATTGCAGTTTGTGCAGCGGTTTTTATTCGGTGATGATGATGTCGTCTGGAGGCCTGTAGCCAGCACCATTTTGAGGGGGGTGGAGGGTCTGGGGCTGGATGCGTCATTGTTTTTTTAGTGGATAGTGGTTTATCCCTTTGTGTGGCTTGTCTCGGTTTTTATCAAGGACTTTTTAAAGTATGGAGACTTTTAAATGGACCAGACTGGGGCCGGCATCTCTGTTCTGGCTCCTGGAGGAGCCTCTGGTTTGGGGGGCCCGGCTTGACCTCCGAGATGGTGGCAGACTGGGTCTTAGTGAGAGACTGATGAGGGTTGGAGTGACGAAGTTGAGGGGGATTGTGGATGCTGCTGGTCCCGGGTTACTGAACACGGCGGCAGTGGCCTCTCTGCTGGGACTGAGGTCGGCCCGTCAAACCAGGATTATCCTGACTGAATGGACTAAGAGACTGGGCGCGGTGGAAGCTGAGATGTTGCAGGACTATGGTAATGGGACTGACACCCCCGATTCCACCGACCCTTTTCCTGACATTGGGTTTTTAACCGAGCACACTGGCCCGTCAGCACAGCGTGTGTTGCCCTCTGTTGTGGACCTGCACACGCAAACGGGAAAGGGTTTTTATAAGTACTGTGTACTGGCCGTCCACAGGAAGACTCTGTGTGGGAGGAAGGACCTGGTGTGGATGGACAGACTGCCCCCGGACAGGCCGCCGGTGTGGAGACTCTTTTATAAGCCTCCGCTGAGCAAGAGGGCTGGGGACCTGCAGTGGAGGATCCTCCACGGGGCTCTGGCGGTAAATGTCTTTCTGGCCAGGATTAATAACACCGTGTCCTCCTCGTGTCCCTTCTGTCCCCTCGTTGAGACCGTCATACACTGCTACCTGGACTGTCCCAGACTGAGACCTCTGTTTAACATGTTGAGGACTGTGTTTCTGGACTGTGGGGAGGTTTTTACTGAGTCTGCTTTTATTTTTGGTGCTGGCTACAACAAACACAATGTAAGGAAGTGGCAACTGTTGAATTTTATTGTGGGTCAGGCCAAACTATCAGTCTATAAGAGCAGAAAGAACCGGGTGGCCAACGTGTCTGGACGAGGGTTGCCGGACATGTTTGTCTGTCTGGTGAAGGCCAGGGTGTGGGTGGACTTCCGCTTCCTGTCTCTGATGAGGGACACTCAGGTGTTTGTGGACCAGTGGTGTTTCACCACGGCGGTGTGTTCTGTGCAGGGGGGGGAGCTCGTCTTCCACTCTGTGTTTCTGTGTTAGTGTTTGGTATTCATATTTACTTTGTGCATTTGTAAAGTAATGTCTTGTTGGTGAAGATATGGAGAACGTTTCTTTATTTGGTAAATAAATGGTTCTTAAAATCAAATCAAATCTCTCCCTGTCTCTCTCTCTCTGTCTCTCTCTCTGTCTCTCTCTCTCTCTGTCTCTCTCCCTGTCTCTCTCTCTCTGTCTCTCTCCCTGTCTCTCTCTCTCTCTCTGTCTCTCTCCTCTCTCTCTCCTCTCTCTGTCTCTCTCCCTGTCTCTCTCTCTCTCTCTCTCTGTCTCTCTCCCTGTCTCTCTCTCTCTATTTCTCTCTCTCTCTGTCTCTCTCTCTCTCTCTCTCTCTATTTCTCTCTCTCCCTGTCTCTCTCTCTCTCTCTGTCTCTCTCCCTGTCTCTCTCTCTCTCTCTCTCCCTGTCTCTCTCTCTCTCTGTCTCTCTCCTGTCTCTCTCTCTCTCTGTCTCTCTCCCTGTCTCTCTCTCTCTCTCTCTGTCTCTCTCCCTGTCTCTCTCCTCTCTCTCTCTCTCTCTCTCTCTCCCCTGTCTCCTATTTCTCTCTCTCTCTCTCTGTCTCTCTCCCTGTCTCTCTCTCTCTCCTGTCTCTCTCTCCCTGTCTCTCTCCCTCTCTCTCTCTTTGTCTCTCTCCCTGTCTCTCTCTCCCTGTCTCTCTCTCCCTGTCTCTCTCTCCCTGTCTCTCTCTCCCTGTCTCTCTCCCTGTCTCTCTCTCTCCCTGTCTCTCTCTCTTTGTCTCTCTCCCTGTCTCTCTCTCCCTGTCTCTCTCTCCTGTCTGTCTCTCTCCCTGTCTCTCTCTCTCTATTTCTCTCTCTCTCTGTCTCTCTCCCTGTCTCTCTCTCCCTGTCTCTCTCCCTGTCTCTCTCTCCCTGTCTCTCTCTCTCTCTGACAGCACCAGGAAGCAGACAGGGCTTCAGCCTTGATTTAAAGAGCTGAGGAGGAGTATTTTGTATTGACTAATTTTGTGGAGTTTTCAGCCAAAGTCAACCAGCACCTAACTGCACCATCACAATGTATTTCTCTGTGTAAAGATTCACATCATTATAAATGCCTATCCAAGACAGTAATGAGTCCGCCGGAGACACCAGGAAACACCACGCTGTCATCGCTATTCAACCAAATATACATGTCTCTATTACCCAGAGGCCTTCTGGCAAGATAAAGACTCTTTATTAAAACAAAGCCACTTAGTAATAAACCTGGAACACATGTACACGCTCCACAAGCATGAAAACTAGAAGAAAGTCGGTAATACAAGACAGGACCACCTGGGCACAGGGACACAGGGACACAGGACCACCTGGGCACAGGGGGGCACAGGTGACACAGGACACAGGACCACCTGGGCACAGGTAACACAGGACACAGAGACACAGGATACAGAGACACAGGGACACAGGACCACCTGGGCACAGGGACACAGGACACAGGACACAGGAACACAGGACCACCTGGGCACAGGGACACAGGACACAGGACACAGGAACACAGGACCACCTGGGCACAGGGACACAGGAACACAGGACCACCTGGGCAGAGGTAACACAGGACACAGAGACACAGGACACAGGGACACGGCTGGGACAATGGACAGAACAGGCCTAATACAGGTTAAAAAACAGATCCACTAAACCAGTGCTTCTCAAATAGTGGGGCGTGCGATACCTGGGGGCGTGTGACCCTGGGGGCGCGTGTGACCCTGGGGAACAGGCTTTTATTTGGCCCTACTAGTATAAAGTGTAATTGCGCGTCCACTACAGTAGGCGGCAGCGGCGCTCTCAGTGTTACTGCTGTCACGTTGGCGACAGTGCAACATTTACGACTTACAAGACAACAGGTTTGCCAGGTTAGCAGTGTCAACAGAAAGGTCCGTTCTGTCTTCGTTATTCAACATAACAACCTCAACATGAAAAAGTTCTTAACAGGGATGAAAAGAAAAGCAGAGAGAGACAAAGATAATCAGACAAAAGAAAGTCACCCGAAAGCTAAGACGAGGAAATACCACGAAGCGTATTTAGCGCTTGGCTTCACTGTGACTACAGTCGGAGAAGAGGAACGACCGCTGTGTGTGCTCGCAGCGGACAGCTGTCACTTAAAAACGTTACACCCATGCAGAGATGGTCACGGTGGGGAGTGGGGGGCGCGAGTAGTTTTCTTCATCTGGTCCTGTTCCTGAGAGCACACGGTGACACAGTGTCTCAGACGAAGGCGTCCAGACACAGAATAGGACCCGAAACCTTCTGGGTGTCTCAGACGAAGGCGTCCAGACACAGAATAGGACCCGGAGCCTTCTGGGTGTCTCAGACGAAGGCGTCCAGACACAGATTGGGACCCGAAACCTTCTGGGTGTCTCAGACGAAGGCGTCCAGACACAGAATAGGACCTGGAGCCTTCTGGGTGTCTCAGACGAAGGCGTCCAGACACAGAATAGGACCTGGAACCTTCAGGGTGTCTCAGACGAAGGCGTCCAGACACAGAATGGGACCTGGAGCCTTCTGGGTGTCTCAGACGAAGGCGTCCAGACACAGAATAGGACCTGGAGCCTTCTGGGTGTCTCAGACGAAAGCGTCCAGACACAGAATAGGACTCGAAACCTTCTGGGTGTCTCAGACGAAGGCGTCCAGACACAGAATAGGACCCGAAACCTTCTGGGTGTCTCAGACGAAGGCGTTCAGACACAGAATAGGACCCGAAACCTTCTGGGTGTCTCAGACGAAGGCGTCCAGACACAGAATAGGACCTGGAACCTTCTGGGTGTCTCAGGCCTAAGGCGTCCAGACACAGATTGGGACCTGGAACCTTCTGGGTGTCTCAGGCAGGCGTCAGACACAGAATAGGACCTGGAACCTTCGGGGTGTCTCAGACGAAGGCGTCCAGACACAGATTGGGACCTGGAACCTTCTGGGTGTCTTAGACGAAGGCGTCCAGACACAGAATGGGACCCGAAACCTTCTGGGTGTCTCAGACGAAGGCGTCCAGACACAGGTTAGGACCTGGAGCCTTTTGGGTGTCTCAGACGAAGGCGTCCAGACACAGAATGGGACCTGGAGCCTTCTGGGTGTCTCAGACGAAGGCGTCCAGACACAGAATGGGACCTGGAGCCTTCTGGGTGTCTCAGACGAAGGCGTCCAGACACAGAATAGGACCTGGAGCCTTCTGGGTGTCTCAGACGAAGGCGTCCAGACACAGAATAGGACCCGAAACCTTCTAGGTGTCTCAGACGAAGGCGTCCAGACACAGAATAGGACCTGGAACCTTCTGGGTGTCTCAGACGAAGGCGTCCAGACACAGAATAGGACCTGGAACCTTCAGGGTGTCTCAGACGAAGGCGTCCAGACACAGAATAGGACCTGGAGCCTTCTGGGTGTCTCAGACGAAAGCGTCCAGACACAGAATAGGACCCGAAACCTTCTGGGTGTCTCAGACGAAGGCGTCCAGACACAGAATAGGACCTGGAACCTTCGGGGTGTCTCAGACGAAGGCGTCCAGACACAGATTGGGACCTGGAACCTTCTGGGTGTCTTAGACGAAGGCGTCCAGACACAGAATGGGACCCGAAACCTTCTGGGTGTCTCAGACGAAGGCGTTCAGACACAGAATAGGACCTGAAACCTTCTGGGTGTCTCAGACGAAGGCGTCCAGACACAGATTGGGACCTGGAACCTTCTTGGTGTCTCAGGCAGAAGCGTCCAGACACAGAATAGGACCTGGAACCTTCGGGTGTGTCTCAGACAAAGGCGTCCAGACACAGATTGGGACCTGGAACCTTCTGGGTGTCTTAGACGAAGGCGTCCAGACACAGAATGGGACCCGAAAACCTTCTGGGTGTCTCAGGCACGTCCAGACACAGGTTAGGACCTGGAGCCTTTGGGTGTCTCAGACGAAGGCGTCCAGACACAGAATGGGACCTGGAGCCTTCTGGGTGTCTCAGGCGAAATAGGCGTCCAGACACAGGTTAGGACCTGGAGCCTTTGGGTGTCTCAGACGAAGGCGTCCAGACACAGAATGGGACCTGGAGCCTTCTGGGTGTCTCAGACGAAGGCGTCCAGACACAGAATAGGACCTGGAGCCTTTTGGGTGTCTCAGGCAAGGCGTCCCAGACACAGAATAGGACCTGGAGCCTTCTGGGTGTCTCAGAGCAGGCGTCCAGACACAGAATACTACCGAAACCTTCTGGGTGTCTCAGGAAGGCGTCCAGACACAGAATACTGCCCGAAACCTTCTGGGTGTCTCAGACGAAGGCGTCCAGACACAGAATAGGACCTGGAACCTTCTGGGTGTCTCAGACGAAGGCGTCCAGACACAGATTGGGACCTGGAACCTTCTGGGAGTCTTAGGCAGAAGGCGTCAGACACAGATTGGGACCTGGAAGTTTCTGGGTGTCTTAGACGAAGCGTCCAGACACAGAATGGGACCCGAAACCTTCTGGGTGTCTCAGGCACGACGTTCAGACACAGAATAGGACCTGAAACCTTCTGGGTGTCTCAGACGAAGGCGTCCAGACACAGATTGGGACCTGGAACCTTCTGGGTGTCTCAGACGAAGGCGTCCAGACACAGAATAGGACCTGGAACCTTCGGGGTGTCTCAGACGAAGGCGTCCAGACACAGATTGGGACCTGGAACCTTCTGGGTGTCTTAGACGAGCGTCCAGACACAGAATGGGACCCGAAACCTTCTGGGTGTCTCAGGCCGTCCAGACACAGGTTAGGACCTGGAGCCTTTTGGGTGTCTCAGACGAAGGCGTCCAGACACAGAATAGGACCTGGAGCCTTTTGGGTGTCTCAGACGAAGGCGTCCAGACACAGAATAGAACCTGGAGCCTTCTGGGTGTCTCAGACGAAGGCGTCCAGACACAGAATAGGACCTGGAGCCTTCTGGGTGTCTCAGACGAAGGCGTCCAGACACAGAATACTACCCGAAACCTTCTGGGTGTCTCAGACGAAGGCGTCCAGACACAGAATAGGACCTGGAACCTTCTGGGTGTCTCAGACAAAGGCGTCCAGACACAGATTGGGACCTGGAGCCTTTTGGGTGTCTCAGACGAAGGCGTCCAGACACAGAATAGGACCTTGAACCTTCTGGGTGTCTCAGACGAAGGCGTCCAGACACAGATTGGGACCTGGAACCTTCTGGGTGTCTTAGACGAAGGCGTCCAGACACAGATTGGGACCTGGAGCCTTTTGGGTGTCTCAGACGAAGGCGTCCAGACACAGAATAGGACCTGGAACCTTCTGGGTGTCTCAGACGAAGGCGTCCAGACACAGATTGGGACCTGGAACCTTCTGGGTGTCTTAGACGAAGGCGTTCAGACACAGAATAGGACCTGGAGCCTTTTGGGTGTCTCAGACGAAGGCGTTCAGACACAGAATAGGACCTGGAACCTTCTGGGACGCATCAGCTGTGGTTTCTGAGAAAGCCGATGATTGGATGTCCCCCTGAATCCCCCCCGAGAGTCAACCACATCGATTCTGCTGCTTCAGAAATAAAGAGTGCAGATACTATTAGTTTCTACTGTGTGATGCTTTCACAGAGCACTTCCTTTAACACTGGCAAAAAAGATAAAGGAAAGAGGAGGAGGAGGAGGAGGAGAGAAGGAAGTGTGGAAGTGTAGAGAGTGGAAGTGAGGAAGAGGAGAGAGAGGACGTGAGGAGGGGAAGAGAGGAAGTGAGGAGGAGAAGAAGTGAGCAGGAGAAGAGAGGAAGTGTAGTGGAAAAGAGAGAGGAAATGAGGAAGAGAAGAGAGAGGAAACGTAGAGAAGAAGAGAGAGGAAGTGAGGAGGAGAGGAAGTGAGCAGGAGAAGAGAGAGGAAGTGAGGAAGTGAGAGGAAGTGAGGAGGAGAAGAGGGAGGAAGTGAGGAAGAGCGAGGAAGTGAGGAGGAGAAGAGAGAGGAAGTGAGGAAGAGAAGAGAGGAAGTGAGCAGGAGAAAAGAGGAAGTTAGGAGGAGAAGAGAGAAGAAGGGAGGAGGATAGGAAGTGAGTAGGAGAAGAGAGGAAGTGAGGAAAACAAGAGAGAGGAAGTGAGGAAGAGAAGAGAGAGGGCCCATGTTATCCTATGGAGACTGACGGGCTGGGGGGTTTAAGGGTCCTGTTATCCTATGGAGACTGGTGGTCCTGTTATTTGGATGTCCATGGTCTAACCCACGTAAAAACCTAGTGAAACAACATTTTCCACATTAGAAACATGATATAAATGGGGAAACCTACTCTTCTAGATATAAAAATGTCATAATCATCCACAGTGCTGATGATATTTTAAATACTTTCATACACGCTTCAGGATGGCGACAATGTTAACAGACATTCACAAAGAGCCCTGCAACAATCTATCTAAAATAACTGCTTTTGGAAGTACCATCCATGATATACAGTCAAATACTGAAGCTCTGGGAAGTTTATATGGCTTAAACTGTGTGTTTCATTCGTTCCCCCCCATACTGTTTCATTTGTCCCGTCCAGGAGGGACAGATGAAACATTACGCACGTCCCACTTGCACTACTCCACTTGCACTACTCCACTTGCACTACTCCACTTGCACTACTCCACTTGCACTACTCCACTTGCACTACTCCACTTGCACTACTCCACTTGCACTACTCCACTTGCACACTTTGCAACTTGTTGTTGTTGTCCTGTTGCCCTGGAAACACTCTGAACACACTTCTGCTGCTCCTACATAACCTGCACCACTATGCCACTTGCACACTCAGGTCAAACAGAACTACCTCAGACATTTATTATATATATTATATTATATTGACTGTCTACTTTATGTACAATTGCACATTTTCAACTCAAATTTTGCTGGTCTTATTTTCTTCATTGTATGTGCCTTCTTATTTTTACTTTTTATATTGTTTACTTGAATGTTATGTTTGTCTGTGGACCTGTGTGTGTGTGTGTGTGTATGTGTGTGTATGTGTGTGTTTGTGTGTAAAATATGTCTTGTCTCCACCGTGGGATAGAGGGAAACGTAATTTCGATCTCTTTGTATGTCTTGACATGTCAAGAAATTGACAATAAAGCAGCCTTTGACTTTGACCTTTTCTGTAATAACTCCTGTAATAACGCGGTTTTGTTGCTGTAAATGCAGCTGTATCTGACAGATAACAGGTTGCTACTGACTACATATCAGCTTTCAGTAAATGAGGTTTAAATAAAAGGTTTTTAACTGTCCCGGCTCTCCCCTACTTGCAGTCAAAGTGCTGACGTCTGAAAGTATCTAACCTGCGTTTGAGATGACCGAGATGATGATTGGTACTAGTCCCTGTCTGCTCATTGACAGTAAAATGTACCAACTAGACACAGGAGGCTTCTACCTGGAAGTTATTGGAAACAAACCTGAAATGAATCAAGACAAAGAAGACTATAATCCATGGGAAGGCAAGGCTGTGCACACAGAAAAGGTTTTCAGCAGTTTTGACAACAGAAGAGAACAGAAACACTTCACAGATCACCTTGCCCTTTAAGAGTATAATGAATGTCTGTGAAATGCGTCTCACATCATGGAAAACTACATCCATTGAACTTTACTTCCCCGGCGTGTGGGTGCCTCCTCCATCCGTTGGAGGTGATTATATCTCCGA
>CM049374.1:35215647-35265647 GCA_026937815.1 Etheostoma perlongum | reverse complement strand
GTTCACCTTCCTCCTCTGCTCTTCATGTCTCTCCCCTCCGTCTCCGTCACACTGTGGCTCTTTCCTTCTTTAAAAAGCCCTCCATCTCCTCTCTTTTTTGCTTTCCTCCCTCTTTCATACTTGTTTTCCTGGGAATAAACGCTGCTTTCATTCTCAGCATGTTCTGCTGAATGTGCAGAACGTCGGCCACAGAGGGCAGCGCTCCCCGCAGCTCTCTCCCTCCTTTTCTCTTTCTTCCCTGCCGACCTGATCTTTTCTTTTCTCCCTTCTTTTTCTCCACTTGTTGTAAGTATGCTGGTCTTCTTTTACTGGCAGTTGTCAGGGACAGATTTTAAAGGTTTAATAAAGAAAAGCATTTTTGACCCGAAGCTTTCTACAGCAGGAAGGTTCAAAATACAGAAACCACAGGGGAGACCAACGTGACGATGAGACAGAGACAAAACTCTCGAGGTAACGAGGGACAGGTGACAAGAGGACAGGTGGGACTCATCAGGGCGGGACAGACAATCACAGACAAGGCAGGAAGTAAAGCAAGACATGACAGGAGAAACACAACCATGAAGGAATAACAGGGAAACAGTGACACACAGGCCATGACATCACAACCATGACATCACAATTATGACATCACAACCATGACAGTCAATGTTATTCCGACTTTGCAGCGTCTCCCGCGTCCCCTCTAACGTGGTCTAGCATTATGACTCATGTAAAACATATTTGAGACATATTTAAAAACTTCTTACAACTGCAGAACTCACCTGATAATGATAGATCAGTTTCTCAAATGTTGGTACATGTCCCCCTAGGGGTACTCTGGAGGACTGCAGGGGTGCGTGTCCCCCTAGGGGTACTCTGGAGGACTGCAGGGGTGCGTGTCCCCCTAGGGGTACTCTGGAGGACTGCAGGGGTGCGTGTCCCCCTAGGGGTACTCTGGAGGACTGCAGGGGTGCGTGTCCCCCCCTAGGGGTACTCTGGAGGACTGCAGGGGTGCGTGTCCCCCCTAGGGGTACTCTGGAGGACTGCAGGGGTGCGTGTCCCCCGAGGGGTACTCTGGAGGACTGCAGGGGTGCGTGTCCCCCTAGGGGTACTCTGGAGGACTGCAGGGGTGTGTGTACCCTAGGGGTACTGTGGGGGACACACAGAGGGCCCAGAGGGATTACCCTGCTTCTAGCATTGCATGCTAGTGGGCTAGCCACACGCAGTTATCTGTTTCTCTTTACTTTGGCCAATGACAAGCACCGAAAACAGGCTACACCCGCCTACAACTGCAATGGCTGCACGTGATTGGACGAACACAAACGTGTGGCTCCCGGAGTCCGGATGTGGCCAAAACCTGTAAAGGGTGTCCGAATATGGACGACCTTAGCTTGAAGGTTGGTCTTCCAGACCCTGGATGTGGACTCTGTTGGTCCAGACTTTCCTATAAAGTAATCCAGTAATAATTTCATGTTTACACTCTAGTGGAGTGTGTTGTCATGAAATCACATCCAATGATTTATCTATGTGATATAAATCTTTAATAATGTTTAATTTTCTGCAGTAGTCGACAAAACACCACAACCACACGCCTCATTAATAATGTAAGTGTAGATGGTAGTAGAACGCCATCTCTGTACACAGTGACTGAAGGCTGGGGAAGTAGAAAATACACACAAATACACACTCATAAATACACAGAAACATATGTACAGTATATAAACTGTATATACACATACACACATACTGTACATTTATACACACACATACATATATACACACACAGTATACACACATATATACTGTTTATATACACACATACATATATACACACACAGTATACACACATATATACTGTTTATATACACACATACATATACACACATATATACTGTTTATATACACACATACATATATACACACACATTATACACACATATATACTGTTTATATACACACATACATATACACACAGTATAGACACACATTCATACACAGAGACATATGTACAGTATATATAGCCTACTGTATATACACATATACACATTCTGGACATATATATATATATATACACAAACATATAGGCACACATTATACACATATATACTGTATATATATACACACACACATACACACACAGTATACACACACATGTACTGTATATATATACAGTATATGTGTACAGATGTATATATATATGTGTATATGTGTATACTGTGTATTTGGGTCTGATTTTCCAGATCGTCCAAGCAGAGTTGGCCGCGTCATGATTGTCTCTGTCTTTAATTTGAATTTTTCCATCAGGAGTGTCTTCCCGTCTTCTGTCCTTCAGTGGATCCTTCAACAGTCATGTGGGTCAGAGGAAAGAGGACGAAATCCTCCAGAGAGACGCAGCCGAGCTCTGAAAATTAACATTTCTCTCTCCGCCAGCCAAGGGCGAGTTAATGTCCACATCCTACCTGCCTTTCAATAGGGAGCCGTTGCTTTTATGGCTGCAGATCTACCAGCCACTTGCATATTTTATGATGCTAATTCTGGACCCTTGATGCAGCAGCACGATGATTTGTGTTAACACGGAGGATCCATGATCATGTTAGGCTCCAGTTCTCTGAATGTAGAGAAACTGGAGACATCTTTGGTGTCCACTTCTGAAACCCTGGTTCATTTTTAACAGAGCATCACACTCTGCACGGCAACTAACAGCTGGAGCTGTCAGGTAAATGCAGTGCTGGAAAAGGAACAGTATTCCCCTCTGGAATGCAGTAAAGTAGAAATATTAGGTAGTATAAGAATGGAAGTACTAAATGTAATTTGTGACATCCCAACACTGTCCTCTGCACAGAGAGTGTGTATTCTTGTTTTCTGTGTGAAAACCTTCCTGCCCCCACAGCTTCACTCCTGCTCTTCATCATCTGCCCAACCTGCTGTATATAATGCTGTGTGTGTGTCTGTGTGTGTGTGTGTGTGTGTGTGTGTGTGTGTGTGTGTGTGTGTGTGTGGGGCTGGCACACCCCTCCCGACACACAGCAACTGTTGCTAAGCTACCACAGCAGTGAAAAGATGGTGCAGTGTGTGTGGAAGTCTGTGCACGCCGCTGTAAAACCCCAAATCCAACAAACACAACCTGATGAAAGGAGATTTCTATGAACTAACTGGAATGTGTTGCAGGGATCCTATTCGACGGGGAAAGGAAAACACTTCTCTGCAGTTTGATGTCCAACGTTTGACAGATGTTGGGCTGGAAGACGTTTGTTCATATCTTGAATTAAACTTCACAACATGTGCATTAATGTCTGTTATTAATGTCTGTTATTATGTTCAGCAATTCTGCAATTAATGATATGAGTTATCGAGACACTTTTACAGAAAAGGTCTAGAAAATTTACAGATAGAAGGTCTAGACAATCTATAATTTAATGATAGAGCAGGTCTAGACCACTCTATAATTTACAGATAGAGCAGGTCTAGACCTCTCTATAATCTAAAGGTAGAGCAGGTCTAGACCTCTCTATAATTTACAGATGGAGCAGGTCTAGACCTCTCTATAATTTACAGATAGAGCAGGTCTAGACCTCTCTATAATTTACAGATAGAGCAGGTCTAGACCACTCTATAATTTACAGTTAGAGCAGGTCTAGACCTCTCTATAATTTACAGATAGAGCAGGTCTAGACCTCTCTATAATTTACAGATAGAGCAGGTCTGGACATTTCTATAATTTACAGATAGAGCAGGTCTAGACCTCTCTATAATTTACAGATATGTGTGTATGATGTGTTTTCTCCTATGTGTGTTTTCTCGTCACTATGTGTGTTTTCTCGTCACTGTGTGTGTTTTCTCCTCACTATGTGTGTTTCTCCTCACTATGTGTGTTTTGTGGTTTCTCCTCACTATGTGTGTTTTCTCCTCACTATGTGTGTTTTCTCCTATGTGTGTTTTCTCCTCACTATGTGTGTTTCTCCTCACTATGTGTGTTTTCTCCTTACTGTATGTGTTTTCTTCTCACTATGTGTGTTTTGTGTTTTCTCCTCACTATGTGTGTTTTCTCCTTACTGTATGTGTTTTCTCCTCACTATGTGTGTTTTGTGTTTTCTCCTCACTATGTGTGTTTTCTCCTCACTATGTGTGTTTTCTCCTCACCTTGTGTGTTTTCTCCTCACCATGTGTGTTTTCTCCTCAATATGTGTTTTCTCCTCACTATGTGTGTTTTCTCCTCACTGTGTGTTTTCTCCTCACCATGTGTGTTTTCTCCTCACTTTGTGTGTTTTGTGTTTTCTCCTCACTATGTGTGTTTTCTCCTCACTATGTGTGTTTTCTCCTCACCATGTGTGTTTTCTCCTCACCATGTGTGTTTTCTCCTCACCATGTGTGTTTTCTCCTCACCATGTGTGTTTTCTCCTCACTATATGTGTTTTCTCTTCACTATGTGTGTTTTGTGTTTTCTCCTCACTATGTGTGTTTTCTCCTCACTGTGTGTGTTTTCTTCTCACTAAGTGTGTTTCTCCTCACTATGTGTGTTTTCTCCTTACTGTGTGTGTTTTCTCCTCACTGTGTGTGTTTTCTTCTCACTAAGTGTGTTTCTCCTCACTATGTGTGTTTTCTCCTTACTGTGTGTGTTTTCTCCTCACTATGTGTGTTTTGTGTTTTCTCCTCACTATGTGTGTTTTCTCCTCACTATGTGTGTTTTCTCCTCACTATGTGTGTTTTGTTTTTCTCCTCACTATGTGTGTTTTCTCCTCACCATGTGTGTGTTTTCTCCTCACCATGTGTGTTTTCTCTTCACTATGTGTGTTTTCTCCTCACTGTGTGTGTTTTCTCCTCACTATGTGTGTTGTGTGTTTTCTCCTCACTGTGTGTTTTGTTTTCTCCTCACTATGTGTCTTTTCTCCTCATTATGTGTTTTCTCCTCACTATGTGTGTTTTCTCCTCACTGTGTGTTTTCTCTTCACTATGTGTGTTTTGTTTTCTCCTCACTATGTGTCTTTTCTCCTCATTATGTGTTTTCTCCTCACTATGTGTGTTTTCTCCTCACTGTGTGTGTTTTCTCTTCACTATGTGTGTTTTGTTTTCTCCTCACTATGTGTGTTTTCTCCTTACTGTATGTGTTTTCTCCTCACTGTGTGTTTTCTCCTCACTATGTGTGTTTTCTCCTCACTTTCTCCTCACTATGTGTGTTTTCTCCTTACTGTGTGTTTTTTCCTCACTTTCTCCTCACTATGTGTGTTTTCTCCTCACTGTGTGTTTTCTCCTCAGCGTTTTCAATATTTATCCATGTAATGCTTTCACTCATCCTTCAGCCGAACAATAACCTTGTTCTGCCAGAGAGCGCTTCATCACAACCTCCATCATGGCACGCAGACGGGGGAGGGGTGGGGGTCTCCGGTGGAGGGGTGGGGGTCTCCGGGGTAGGGGTGGGGGTCTCCGGTGGAGGGGTGGGGGTCTCCGGGAAGGGGGGGGGGTCTCCAGGGGGCCCCCGCCTTTCCCCGTTCATTCATCACTTTCCCCTTTTCCTCTGTTTTAACTAATCACCACGACACTGAAAGGCGTGTGGCAGCGCTCCTCACTCCGCTCCTCTCCCGGGAGCAATTTAAATCCTCATGAAATCCAAATGTTCTTCTTTCTAATCCCCCGAATCATACTCGTTTGTCTCTTTTCTTTCTCTTTTCCTGTTTATCCATCCATCCATCCTCCCTCCCTCCCTCCCTCCATCCATCACCAACCCGACTGGTTCCATGCAGCAGCAACCATTAAAGGCTGAGGATAATGACTACATCTGACTTACAGTAGACATCACAACCAAACTATCACCACACACACACACACACACACACACACACACACACACACTCGCACACACACTCGCACAGAGAGACAAACACACACACAGAGACACAAACACACACACACAACCACACACACACACACACAGAGACACACAAACAAACACATACATACACATTGACAAACTCACACATACACTCACATAGACACACACACAAACACAGGCTGCAGTCCAAACATACACAGATAACAGAAAGTCTTCTTTGTTCTTCTTAGATATCTAAAACAGATTTTAAAGTCCCAAATAAGTGATTTAAAAAATGGAAAGAACACCAGAACACCTGGGCAGGACTGTCAGCCATGAGGATAAAGGTGGTACTACAACACATGGGGGAGTTTGTGTGTGCGTCTGTGTGGGTGTGCGTGTGTGTGTCTTTGTGTGTCTGTGTGAGTGTGTTTGTGTGTGTGTGTGTGTGTGTGTGTGTGTGTGTGTGTGTGTGTGTGTGTGTGTGTGTAGTTCGGATACACAGGTTTGCCTGGTGCGTAGGGTTCCTGGAGGGTTAGGGTTGAGGGCACTTGGTTGGGGTTAGGAGGGAGGCTGGTTGGCCTGGAGGTCATCAACCAGACATACAGACACCAACTGGGGTTTGGGGGGGAGCATGGGGGTGCCGCAGGGTGTTAACCCAGCCACAGAACCACTAACTGGGTCTTAGTGGTCTAGACCTGCTCTATCTGTAAATTATAGAGAGGTCTAGACCTCCTCTATCTGTAAATTATAGAGCGGTCTAGACCTGCTCTACCTGTAAATTATAGAGAGGTCTAGACCTCCTCTATCTGTAAATTATAGAGCGGTCTAGACCTGCTCTACCTGTAAATTATAGAGTGGTCTAGACCTGCTCTACCTGTAAATTATAGAGAGGTCTAGACCTCCTCTATCTGTAAATTATAGAGCGGTCTAGACCTGCTCTACCTGTAAATTATAGAGAGGTCTAGACCTCCTCTATCTGTAAATTATAGAGCGGTCTAGACCTGCTCTACCTGTAAATTATAGAGAGGTCTAGACCTCCTCTATCTGTAAATTATAGAGCGGTCTAGACCTGCTCTACCTGTAAATTATAGAGAGGTCTAGACCTGCTCTATCTGTAAATTATAGAGAGGTCTAGACCTCCTCTATCTGTAAATTATAGAGAGGTCTAGACCTGCTCTATCTGTAAATTATAGAGTGGTCTAGATCTACTCTATCTGTAAATTATAGAGTGGTCTAGACCTGCTCTATCTGTAAATTAAAGAGAGGTCTAGACCTCCTCTATCTGTAAATTATAGAGCGGTCTAGACCTGCTCTATCTGTAAATTATAGAGAGGTCTAGACCTGCTCTATCTGTAAATTATAGAGAGGTCTAGACCTGCTCTATCTGTAAATTATTGAGAGGTCTAGACCTGCTCTATCTGTAAATTATAGAGTGGTCTAGATCTACTCTATCTGTAAATTATAGAGAGGTCTAGACCTGCTCTATCTGTAAATTAAAGAGAGGTCTAGACCTCCTCTATCTGTAAATTATAGAGCGGTCTAGACCTGCTCTACCTGTAAATTATAGAGAGGTCTAGACCTCCTCTATCTGTAAATTATAGAGCGGTCTAGACCTGCTCTACCTGTAAATTATAGAGAGGTCTAGACCTCCTCTATCTGTAAATTATAGAGCGGTCTAGACCTGCTCTATCTGTAAATTATAGAGCGGTCTAGACCTGCTCTATCTGTAAATTATAGAGCGGTCTAGACCTGCTCTATCTGTAAATTATAGAGCGGTCTAGACCTGTAACTCTTGTTATGAATTGATACTATCAATAAATAAAATGAGTTGAATTGACACCGGGGCGCAGCACAAAATGCCGGCCCCTGTAGAAAGGCATCCTCTATGGGCCCCTACCCTCATTCTAGCATCTTTTTGGGCCATTGGTAGTCCCCTTTCCACCCCCTGTCCGACCCCCCCTGTGTAGACCTGATATGTTGACCCCCTTTAGCCTTCGGCTGCAGTAAGGTTTTGCATCCCTCCAGTTGCAAGAGGCTCAGTGGATCATTCCACACAAAGCAGGTTGCTGCATTACTTAAATCCTCCGACACACTGACATTAAATGACTTTACGTGCTTTTGCATGAAATACTCTCGACACTGAATAAATCTTTTAACCACATTCCCTCTGGAATAAATCCATCGTGTCAGCAGGAGTATTACAGGGAGCTCTTCCCGTTTATGTGAGTGACGGCATCATTTTATCACGGAGTCTATAAAGGGGCGACTTGTTGAATTGGACTTGTAAATGAAGCCTGACACGACCAACTGAATGCTAAAGAGTTTCATGATCTCCTGAAGTGTAAATTCAACATCATCTCCCTCAGAAAAGTATGTTTTAAATATTCATGTTTGAAGTTTGGTGCACTGTAATTCAATTTAATGTAAAATTTACAGTAACGTCCTGTAACGATTGTCCAGCAAGTTACTGTGAATTATTTTTACAGTAAAGTTACCGTACTTCCATTTACAGTATTTTATGTATTCATTGGAAAATACACAACTATTACACACAACATAAGGTATACTAGAAAGATAGTGGGAGCAGAAAGGTGTTACGGGGTTGCAGGGGAACGAGGACCAAAACGCAGGTTGCAGGTGAAAACAGGGTAGCAGTGATTTATTAATAGTCCAACAAGAACACAGGGAGCAACGGGCACCAACAGAGTCCCAGCAAAAAAACACCAAAACGAGGAGCCAGGGAAAAAACAAAGCCGCAGCTCAAGGGATGGAAAAACTCAGAGGGAAAGCATACTCCAGGGAAAACATCCGAGGGAGAAAGACACAGGTATGCAGGAACACACGCAAACTCACAGGACAGACTGTCAGGACAAACTAGGATGATTTGACAAGAGACAAAGGGAACACAGGGGTTAAATACAAGAGGTAACGAGGTAATGGGGGACAGGTGAGACGTCCGGTGAATCACATTAGGGCGGGGCGGGACAATCAGACCGACAAACGTAAAGCTGGGCAAGACGAGACAAGACAGGAAACCAGACTATCAAAATAAAACAGGAAGCAGGACAAACAGACACTTACAGGGGAACACGAGACAGGACCAGCAACACAAGACCAGGGACAGGAAAACTAAGACAAAAACACAAGGAGGCCAAAGAAAGGGAAAAATAGACAAAAACAAAAACCCCAAACCATAACAGAAAGGCACCATGGATGATATCTGGGAGGTATCTGGGAGATATCTGGTGATAGCTGGGGGATAGCTGGGAGATATCTAGTGATATCTGGGAGATATCTGGTGATATCTGGGAGACATCTGGTGATATCTGGGAGATATCTGGTGATATCTGGGTGATATCTGGGAGATATCTGGTTGATATCTGGTGATATCTGGTGATATCTGGGAGACATCTGGTGATATCTGGGAGATATCTGGTTGATATCTGGTGATATCTGGGTGATATCTGGGAGATATCTGGTTGATATCTGGTGATATCTGGTGATATCTGGGAGATATCTGGTGATATCTGGGAGATTTCTGGGAGATATCTGGTGATATCTGGTGATATCTGGGAGATATCTGGTGATAGCTGGGGGATAGCTGGGAGATATCTAGTGATATCTGGGAGATATCTGGTGATATCTGGGAGACATCTGGTGATATCTGGGAGATATCTGGTGATATCTGGGTGATATCTGGGAGATATCTGGGAGATATCTGGTTGATATCTGGTGATATCTGGGTGATATCTGGGAGATATCTGGTTGATATCTGGTGATATCTGGTGATATCTGGGAGATATCTGGTGATATCTGGGAGATTTCTGGGAGATATCTGGTTGATATCTGGTGATATCTGGTGATATCTGGTGATATCTGGGAGATTTCTGGTTGATATCTGGTGATATCTGGTGATATCTGGGAGATATCTGGTGATATCTGGGTGAAATCTGGGAGATATCGGGAGATATCTGGTGATATCTGGGAGATTTCTGGTTGATATCTGGTGATATCTGGTGATATCTGGGAGATATCTGGTGATATCTGGGTGATATCTGGGAGATTTCTGGGAGATATCTGGTGATATCTGGGTGATATCTGGGAGATATCTGGGAGACATCTGGAAGACATTTGGGTGATACCTGGGTGATATCTGGGAGATATCTGGTGATATCTGGGAGTTATATTGTGATATCTGGGAGTTAGCTGGGGGATAGCTGGGTGATATCTGGGAGATATCTGGGTGATATCTGGGTGATATATTGTGATATCTGGGTGATATATTGTGATATCTGGGAGTTAGCTGGGGGATAGCTGGGTGATATCTGGGAGATATATTGTGATATCTGGGTGATATCTGGGTGATATCTGGGTGATATATTGTGATATCTGGGTGATATCTGGGAATCATGACGGAGAAGGAGGAGACTGCACAAATGACGAGTCCAACAAATTTAGATTAAATGCAGCTTTATTCAATTATTGAACAAGGAAGATGACCGTGGATAAACACACACACACACACACACACACACACACACACACACACACACACACACACACACACACACACACACACACACACACACACACTAAACATCTAAACAACTCCTCTTGTGTGCTTTTCTTCCTGTGGCGGCCTCAGACACGTGATGCTCACGGTGTTGACGTGACTAATGTGTGTTCTGCAGGACGCATCACAGCAGCGCGTCTCCGCAGCGCCATTACCATCGTCAACGGCAACAAGAGGGACGAGGACACCTCAACGCATTTTTACGACGCTCGTTTGTCTTCATAAAACACTCAGCAACAGCCTAAATGGCCGTAAAATCACAGAAGCAGGAAAGTAAGTGACAATTGAGAAGCTTTTAAAGGTTTATGAAAATAAAAATGGACTGCCCGCTGTGTGTGTGTGCGACAGCTCTTATTAAATGTTGTGTGTCTGCAGGCGATCGTTGAACGGCCTATTGATCTGTGCTTTAGAGTGACTGCTTGTGCTCGTTAGTGTAGATCCCATAATGCATCAGGACGCCTGACACACCCACCCACAAACTCAACATGTGGATGGTAATGGGTTTTTATAATGGGTTTTTGAACAGGTGTGACAAGTATAGCATGTGTTTCTCGTATGTGTGTGTGTGGGAGGAAATAATCTGTTTATTCAACCTCTGTGAGATAAGTGACATAATGGTGTGTTTGTGCGTGTGGGCGTACGTTTTTACAGACAGTACAGTGAAGGCATCGGCGTGGTGGGCATGGGGGGTTGTTATGGAAGCGTGCATGGGGGTGGAGCGGGAACGCTGCATGTCTTCAAACATCCGTGGGCTGGAGTCACACTGAGTATTTATAGAGATCATTATTTCCTCTCCACACAGTAGCGAGCTTTATGACGCCACGGGTCTTATCCCTGCAGGTTCATGGGGGATGTCGGGGGGGTAGTTTATCACACCGGTGCAAAAGCAATACTTATTAAAACTACATTTCTTTACATGAAACACATGCTTGTGTATTGCAAAGGCCATAAGGTCAAATATAAATATAAGGTCTATATAAAGAGACTTCAGATATAGTATTAGGGACCACTAAGGTCTATATAAAAGAGACTTCAGATACAGTATTAGGGGACCACTAAGGTCTATATAAAGAGACTTCAGATACAGTATTAGGGACCACTAAGGTCTATATAAAGAGACTTCAGATACAGTATTAGGGGACCACTAAGGTCTATATAAAGAGACTTCAGATACAGTATTAGGGGACCACTAAGGTCTATATAAAGAGACTTCAGATACAGTATTAGGGACCACTAAGGTCTATATAAAGAGACTTCAGATACAGTATTAGGGACCAATAAGGTCTATATAAAAGAGACTTCAGATACAGTATTAGGGACCACTAAGGTCTATATAAAAGAGACTTCAGATACAGTATTAGGGGACCATAAAGAGACCAGGTTTTGATACCTAACCCTGGTGCAGTTTATATTGTGAGCAGGAAGTTCTGGTCCAATCCCCTGTGATAGTTTAATTTACCTTCAGCTGGAACTATTATGCTTTTAACTTCACTTGCAGACATTCAGCTCAAGCTGTTATGAGGCACAGCTGAACATGAATAAAAAGCTCATTTCTGGATCGTCAGACTTTAACAAACCAACAGATGGTCAAGGGAACACAGGAATCCCAGCAGGTATGTACTGCGGGTTTCACAAGGAAGACATGCAAAGTAAAGAAATGGGAATCAAAGAGTCTGTAAAGGTGTTTTGTTCTGCTGTTGGAGAGCTATTGTCAGTGGAGAAGAGGTGATGTAAAAATCATGAGAGCTGTTTAGAGTAATTACACTGTGGAGGTTGAGTCTGTCTCTGGCTCAGCAGTAAAATACATGTAAGGGGGGTGCTTATTTCCACATTTTTAGATGGGTCTGGTAGGGCCAAGTCCACCGACACATTTAAAGGAGAATTATGGTTGATTTCAACATGTAGCTCTGTATTTTTTTTTATGTGTATTGCTGTCAGTAGAGACAAATGAATCCAATCTGTGCCGCCTACACCGAATTATCCTCCTGCTAGAGTTAGCACGAAGGAATCACTGCAGACATGGGGGGGGGCACTTTTAATGACATTTTGAATGTGTTCGGAGGCTAAAAACAGGTTTAATTCTGCCCTGTTGAAGCCTGTTGGTGCTAACTCTAGCAGGAGGGTGTGCTTTCATTGTGTAGTGCTACTGACAGCAATACACAATTTTTGCTGAGGTAATGTTAGCGGTCTGCTAACCCGTTGTAACTGGGTCTAACGTTAGCGGCCCGTAAAATCTTTGGAGATTAGACTCCATCGTTATTCTAATATTTCCTATATCTATATGGGGTAGAGAACCAGTATAACCCCTCCGATGGAGTCGAGACCCCGGTGGTGGTCAGGGGTGGGATGGGATGGGGTAGGGTAGGGCAGGGGTGGGATGGGATGGGGTGGGGTAGGGTAGGGTAGGGGTGCGATGGGATGGGGTGGGGTAGGGTAGGGCAGGGGCGGGATGGGGTGGGGTAGGGTAGGGGCAGGGGTGGGGATGGGGTGGGGTGGGGTAGGGCAGGGGTGGGATGGGGTAGGGTAGGGCAGGGGTGGGATGGGATGGGGTGGGGTAGGGTATGGCAGGGGCGGGATGGGGTGGGGTAGGGTAGGGCAGGGGTGGGGATGGGGTGGGGTGGGGTAGGGCAGGGGTGGGATTGGGTGGGGTAGGTTAGGGCAGGGGTGGGGGTGGGGGTGGGGTAGGTTAGGGCAGGGGTGGGGGGGGGGGTGGGGTAGGGTAGGGCAGGGGTGGGATGGGGTGGGGTAGGGTAGGGTAGGGGTGGGATGGGGTAGGGTAGGGCAGGGGCGGGATGGGGTGGGGTAGGGTAGGGTAGGGCAGGGGTGGGATGGGGTAGGGTAGGGCAGGGGTGGGATGGGGTGGGGTAGGGTAGGGCAGGGGTGGGATGGGGTGGGGTAGGGTAGGGCAGGGGTGGGATAGGGTGGGGTAGGGTAGGGCAGCTTGTGGCGAGAGTACAACAACTCATTCCTCATCGCTGAACTGTCGGATAGAGCCAGTTTAACAGAGAGAGAACGAGAGAGGCTGTGGTAGAGATCTCAGGGGGGTTTGGCCATTAAAATTCCTCCGTTGTTATTACACGCTCCTTTGGCTGAAGCCTGGGCACCCAACACACACACACACACACACACACACACACACACACACACACACCCCGTCCTTTAACTGAGCCCTGAGAGATACTCCATCAATCAGACTCTTCCTCCCTATCCATCTCTTTCTAATGTGTCTCAATTTCTCTCCTGAATGCTGCACCCCCCCCCCCCCCCTCGCTCACACACACACACACACACACACAAACACACATAGTGCATCTCACTATCTTTGTGGGGACCGTCATTGACATCATTGACATCATTGACATCATGCATTCCCTAGCCCCTTACATTAACCATCACAACTAAATGCCTAACCATAACCATAACCATATAACATAACTCTAACCCTCACAAAGCACTTTTACTAATTTGTATATGTGTACTTTTTGACTTTAAGAGCAAGTAATTCAGACCGTATTGTAGACCTTTTAAATGTTTATTTTAAATTTTATTTTAGTTAAAACCAAGTCATAACCCTTAAACAGCCCTTTAAAGATGTGGGGTCCAGCATTTTGGCCCCACAAAGCTATCCGGACCCCACAAGTATACTGGACTCCCTGTTCCTGGACCTCATGAATGTAGTTAAACAAGAACACACACACACACACACACACACACACACACACACACACCCACACACACTCTTCATCTGCTTATTCCCTGCTCTTTTCCCATTGTCTGTTCTCCTGTCACTCACACATTCATCCCTCAGTGATGCTGCAGATATAACAGGACGACCCGAGGTGGGATCCGTGTCAGAGGGTTGGAAAAAAAACAAACAAGGAATAATACAAAAGGTTTTATTTGACAAAGAAGAAAGACACTCTGTATTTATCTAACAGAGTTCATCATGAGACAAATCTGCCCACTCTGGTTGTCAGTTTTCCAACTATTTTATGAAAATTCTCCATAGGAAAGGAGGATAAAACAATGACAGGTACCAGAGCCAGCACCCTGATACCCCAGGTCCTGATTAGAGACAGGAAACACCTGCATACATCCACTCCCTGCAGCTGGGATGCACAAACATAAGAAACCATGGCACGTAACTAATGTTAATGTCAAAAACATTGACTGTATATTTACTTTCGGGGGCTTTACTTCAGAAAGAAATATGTCCGGTATGAGCAGCATGAATTACACACATGACATTGTCGGTTTATCATTTTGCAAAGCAGAAAGTCTCAGTTAGCTGCAGGGGAGAGCAGAAACAAGACACCGATGCATGTTACACATATCCCCCTTCTGGGTCCATCTATCCATCTTCGTCCTCTTATCTGGTCTCGGGTCTTGGGGGAAGCAGCTCCAGCAGGGAGCCCCTAAGTTCCCTTTCCCGAGCCACATCAACCAGCTCCGACTGGGGGATCCCGAGGCGTTCCCAGGCCAGGTTGGAGATATAATCTCTCCACCTAGTCCTGGGTCTTCCCGAGGCCTCCTCCCAGCTGGACGTCCCTCTACCTAGTCCTGGGTCTTCCCCGAGGGCTCCTCCCAGCTGGACGTCCCTCCATCTAGTCCTGGGTTTTCCCCGAGGCCTCCTCCCAGCTGGACGTGCCTGGACCACCTCCCTAGTGACCCCCCCAGGAGGCATCCTTACCAGATGCCCGAACCACCTGAACTGGCTCCTTTCGACGTGAAGGAGCAGCGGCTCTACTCCGAGCTCCTCTCAGATGACTGAGCTTCTCACCCTATCTCTAAGGGAGACCCAGCCCCCCCTTCTGAGGAAACCCATTTCGGCCACTTTTACCCTGGATCTGGTTCTTTTGATCATGACCCATGACCCAGGACATACACATACATATACATATATAAAGAGGCATCATGAGATAGAACTAGTACAGTGACCCAGGAGCCCTGGCTTTAATCTAACATGGGTCTGTGTAACAAGGTGCTGTAGAGCCCAGGATCCCTGGCTCTTATCTAACATGGGTCTGTGTAACAAGGTGCTGTAGAGCCCAGGATCCCTGGCTCTTATCTAACATGGGTCTGTGTAACAAGGTGCTGTAGAGCCCAGGATCCCTGGCTCTTATCTAACATGGGTCTGTGTAACAAGGTGCTGTAGAGCCCAGGAGCCCTGGCTCTTATCTAACATGTGTCTGTGTAACAAGGTGCTGTAGAGCCCAGGAGCCCTGGCTCTTATCTAACATGGGTCTGTGTAACAAGGTGCTGTAGAGCCCAGGAGCCCTGGCTCTTATCTAACATGGGTCTGTGTAACAAGGTGCTGTAGAGCCCAGGAGCCCTGGCTCTTATCTAACATGGGTCTGTGTAACAAGGTGCTGTAGAGCCCAGGAGCCCTGGCTCTTATCTAACATGGGTCTGTGTAACAAGGTGCTGTAGAGCCCAGGAGCCCTGGCTCTTATCTAACATGTGTCTGTGTACGATTGTCCTTGCATGAAGGAAGAAGCTTGATATTGAAACACGTTTAACAAAGTTGCATTCAACAAAAATCATTACTGAAGTGTGTTCTGGGTAACATGTAATCAACCAATCAGAGATCCTCTCCCATTCATTTTAATAGCTAGCATAGTGTGTTTCCCTGTGTGTGTAGAATGCACCTTACACACCTCCCTGTAAGACCAGATTGCACCTGAACGCACCTCCCTGTAAGACCAGATTGCACCTGAACGCACCTCCCTGTAACACCAGCACGCCTAGAATGCACCTGAACGGACCTCCCTGTAACACCAGCACACCCAGAATGCACCTGAACGCACCTCCCTGTAACACCAGCATGCCCAGAATGCACCTGAACACACCTCCCTGTAAGACCAGCGCGCCCAGAATGCACCTGAACACACCTCCCTGTAAGACCAGCACGCCCAGAATGCACCTGAACACACCTCCCTGTAAGACCAGCGCGCCCAGAATGCACCTGAACACACCTCCCTGTAAGACCAGCACACCCAGAATGCACCTGAACACACCACCCTGTAAGATCAGCGCGCCCAGAATGCACCTGAACACACCACCCTGTAAGACCAGCGCGCCCAGAATGCACCTGAACACACCTCCCTGTAAGACCAGCACGCCCAGAATGCACCTGAACGCACCTCCCTGTAACACCAGCACGCCCAGAATGCACCTGAACACACCTCCCTGTAAGACAAGCACACCCAGAATGCACCTGAACACACCTCCCTGTAAGACCAACACGCCCAGAATGCACCTGAACACACCTCCCTGTAAGAGCGGCACGCCCAGAATGCACCTGAACACACCTCCCCGTAAGACCAGCACACCCAGAATGCACCTGAACACACCTCCCTGTAAGACCAGCGCGCCCAGAATGCACCTGAACACACCTCCCTGTAAGACCAGCACACCCAGAATGCACCTGAACACACCACCCTGTAAGATCAGCACGCCCAGAATGCACCTGAACACACCACCCTGTAAGACCAGCGCGCCCAGAATGCACCTGAACACACCTCCCTGTAAGACCAGCACGCCCAGAATGCACCTGAACGCACCTCCCTGTAACACCAGCACGCCCAGAATGCACCTGAACACACCTCCCTGTAAGACCAGCCCGCCCAGAATGCACCTGAACACACCTCCCTGTAAGACCAGCACGCCCAGAATGCACCTGAACACACCTCCCTGTAAGACCAGCGCCCAGAATGCACCTGAACACACCTCCCTGTAAGACCAGCACACCCAGAATGCACCTGAACACACCACCCTGTAAGATCAGCACGCCCAGAATGCACCTGAACACACCACCCTGTAAGACCAGCGCGCCCAGAATGCACCTGAACACACCTCCCTGTAAGACCAGCGCGCCCAGAATGCACCTGAACACACCTCCCTGTAAGACCAGCACACCCAGAATGCACCTGAACACACCACCCTGTAAGATCAGCACGCCCAGAATGCACCTGAACACACCTCCCTGTAAGACCAGCGCGCCCAGAATGCACCTGAACACACCTCCCTGTAAGACCAGCACGCCCAGAATGCACCTGAACACACCACCCTGTAAGACCAGCAGCATATTAAGTTATATATATAAGTTTCTTATTTATATGTAATGTATTGGGGTGACTTTGGAACCTTTAATACGTGTGACTGGGTTGGAAGAGGCATGCGATCTAAATGGCGAGATAAAAGCCGTAATGGTGCTTTATGAGCCATGAGTTATGAATTAGCGGAAACCACTTAACTCCTCACACACATTATTCTGTTCATCATTAGGCAGCTAAGTGTGTGTTGGTGTTGTAATGGCTGCGTGTTGGCTCCTGCCCTCCATTGGGAACACACTCGTTTGTGCGTAATTATATCAAAAAGTATTCTTCATTCACCAAAAAACACTCAAATGTTCTATATCATGTTTTTATATATGTGTATGTGACTTTTCAGTACTTTTACTTGAGTCACAGTATTCTGTAGAAACAGTCCTTTACGTCTTATGGTGTATTTTTTGTGTCTGTTTTCTTGCGTTTTGTGTCTTATTTGTGTCTTATAACACTGCACTTACTAAGCTACTGGACTGCATCACAGATATAAAGCAGTGGCTGTCACAGAACTTTTTGCACTTAAACGACAGCAAAACTGAATGCATTTTGTTTGGTTCTCCATCTATGTCAAATGCTCTCACCACAAACTCTGGCACTCTGGCCCCCCTTTTTAAATCTCATGTTAAAAATCTCGGGGTAACATTTGATAATGGGCTTACATTTGACAAACAGATTATCTCTGTTGTCAGCTCAAGCTTTTTTCAGCTCCGTCTTTTGGCCAAAGTCAAGTCCTTTCTCAGTCGGCAGGATCTCGAGAAGGCAATCCATGCTTTCATCAGTTCAAGACTGGACTACTGCAACGCCCTTTACGTTGGCCTCAGTCAGTCATCAATTTCTCGTCTCCAACTTGTGCAGAACGCTGCTGCCCGATTTTTAACAAGCACGTCCAGACGTGAACACATTACCCCTGTGCTGTCGTCCTCCACTGGCTTCCAGTCCGTTTTAGAATTGATTTTAAACTCCTGCTGTTTGTTTTCAACGCCATTTATGGCTTGGCCCCGTCTTACTTGTCTGAGATTTTAACTTTTCGCAATTGTGGCAGAGCCTTGCGCTCCTCGGGTCAGCTTCTGTTAGAGGTCCTAGGTCAAGACTTAAACAGTGAACAACTACCCCCTGACATCCGCACCACTACTGACCTCAGCCTTTTTAAAACGAAGCTTAAGACCCACTTTTTTAAATTAGCATTTAATTCTGACTAGGACAATACTATCTCTTAGGTGTCCTCCTTCTGTCTGCTCCTTTCTATGCATGTCTGGAAGGCTTTTAATGTCCTGCAGCGCTGCACCACTGCAGCACTTTTAATTGTATCTGTTTGTTCGACATGTGTTTTGTATTGTTTTATGGCTTTGTTGTAAAGCACTTTGGGTACCTTTCGGCTATTGTAAAGGGCTATACAAATAAACTTGATTGATTGATTGATTATTTGTGTCTTATGGTGCGTTTTTGTGTCTTATGGTGTATTATAAAAACACAACAATACATTTTACATTATTATACATTTTAGGTGAATGTGCTGGGGAATGTAATAATAATAATAATGTATAATATGTATATATGTGTGTTTGCCTGCATGCGTGAGTGCATGAATGTATTCATGTGCGTCTGAACACGAGGAACCAGTAACAGAGGGCTCCGACTCTAATCTACATGTCGATATTAGGCGACATTATTTCCATGACGCCTCATTTGCTCCGCCGCTTGATTTACATGTGAGTGTGAAGGGAAGCTGATGTAGAAACGCAGTCGTTAGACACCAACACTCGAGTAAACACAACTCTGTGGTAAATGTCAGCTCATTTGCATATTAATTAGGGGAAAATATCGACAGTGTGGGCTTCACGGGACTGGAGAAGGAAAGCAGGGAGCACGGATGAATGAAGGGCTGACGGATACGTATTAACACACAAGGCAGGAGACAAAGACAGGCTGGCTGAGATGTCGCTCTCTCTCTCTCTCTCTCTTCTCTCTCTTTGTCTCTCTTTGTCTCTCTTTGTCTCTCTGTCTCTCTCTCTCTCTCCTTGTTTTCCCTCTTTATTATATACTGAGGCTTTTTCTGTGCTACACCATTGGCTGCCCTCTTTCAGCTCGTTCTCATAAACAATTCATACATTTAGCTCTGGAAAGAAAAGCTCTGAAGCTGGAATTTATTACTGTTCATGTCCTGTAGAAATTAAGGAGAAAACACAAGACTTTCACCAGGAAACAGGTGTTCATGTCCTGGAGAAGTTAAGGAGAAAACACAAGACTTTCACCAGGAAACAGGTGTTCATGTCCTGGAGAAGTTAAGGAGAAAACACAAGACTTTCACCAGGAAACAGGTGTTCATGTCCTGGAGAAGTTAAGGAGAAAACACAAGACTTTCACCTGGAAACAGGTGTTCATGTCCTGGAGAAGTTAAGGAGAAAACACAAGACTTTCACCAGGAAACAGGTGTTCATGTCCTGGAGAAGTTAAGGAGAAAACACAAGACTTTCACCAGGAAACAGGTGTTCATGTCCTGGAGAAGTTAAGGAGAAAACACAAGACTTTCACCAGGAAACAGGTGTTCATGTCCTGGAGAAGTTAAGGAGAAAACACAAGACTTTCACCAGGAAACAGGTGTTCATGTCCTGGAGAAGTTAAGGAGAAAACACAAGACTTTCACCAGGAAACAGGTGTTCATGTCCTGGAGAAGTTAAGGAGAAAACACAAGACTTTCACCAGGAAACAGGTGTTCATGTCCTGGAGAAGTTAAGGAGAAAACACAAGACTTTCACCAGGAAACAGGTGTTCATGTCCTGGAGAAGTTAAGGAGAAAACACACGTAACAGACCCCCCCTGTCCTACCTCAGACATACGGGTCATCCTGAGATTTCTACGAGCCTTTAACACACTCCATCACTGCACACTGTTGCCTAGCAACTCCTTAATTGGCCTAAAGTAATTCATTATTCTCACAACAAAGAGAACAAGGGACATCTCATTAAAACTAGACAATAGTCTCATATATGTCCCACTGATGAAAAGAATGCTTCACTTTCTCTCTCTCTCCCCTGTGTCTCTCTCTCTCTTTTCTCTCTCACCCTCTCTCTCTCTCTCTTTCTCTCTGTCTCTATCACTCTGACTCTATTTCTCTATCACTCTCTCTCTCACCCTGTCTCTCTCTCTCTCTCTCTCACCCTGTCTCTCTCTCTCTCTCTCACCCCTGTCTCTCTCTCTCTCTCACCCTGTCTCTCTCTCTCACCCTGTCTCTCTCTCTCTTTCTCTCTGTCTCTGTCACTCTGTCTCTATTTCTCTACCCTCACTCTCTCTCTCTCTCATCCTGTTTCTCTCTCTCTCTCTATCCCTTTCACTCTCTAATAGTCGTCTATTTGTCCCATTTATGACGGAGCGTCCTTGCTGTTTGCAGAGACGACCTGCAGGCGTTTTCCCTGCTCGTCCTGATCAGAGGAGAAAGCATCTATCACTCAGACTCTCTCTCTCTCTCTCTCTTTTTTTTTTCTCTCTCTGTTGCTCTCTCTCTCACTATCAGAAAGAAGAAGAGAGAGTAGCGTGGCGTTGTTTTGGAGGAAGAAATGAGGACAACCGTGAAGACGAGGCGTGATGTCAGATCTGTGGAAGTCATCTCTCAGAGTTCCTCTTTCATCCCTCATGCTTCACTCCCTCTCTCTCTCTCTCCATCACCCTTTCTCTCACTCTAACACACTTTTATTCATGTATGAAGTCATCTGATAGGCCAGCAGATTATTCTCTGATGTGGTTTTCCTGCTCAGATAATTCAATCCTGTGAGACAGCCAGCCCCAGTGACCTGGAAATACCTTGGTGTCTGCACAAAACTACTTCATATCTCAGGAATTAAGAATCACAATCCAGCTTTATTAATTCTTCATTTATTAATTCATTTCACGGGGACAGTGTGCATTAATAACATTGCTGCAAATGCAGCACAATTAGCCAAAAAGGCTATTTTACATCTGTTGACCATGGACACATCTTAAAATTGCATGTGTATGTATTTTAATAACCTAAAAAACATACTCAAAGGCTGAATATTCCTTCTGCAGAATATAACCTTTGTCGGCCATTTCCTTCACGAGTTCCTGATAAATTAAATCCAGAAAGTCTCTCGTCTCCTCGTCCGTCCACTTCCATCTGTCTTTGTTGCCCCCCCCCCCTATGTGTGCAGACAGAGAGGAAATACTGGGGGACATGAACTACAACTTCTTCTTCTGTGTTTTGTGGCAGGTTGCAACTATAAAATGACCTAAAACTTCATCGTAATTCATTATTTATTCAGCAGATAAGGTTTCCATCAGCGTTTATCACAGAAGAAGAATATCATCAAGATAAAATCTGATGAGACCAACGGATTTCCTTTGAGTCAATATTCATGAAATTACATTGAATTTTACTGTATTTTTCATTCGATATCTCTTAATTCAGATAAAAACGGATGAAACAGAGCTAGAGTCTGTTGAGGGTCCTTCAGGTTAACCATCGGTGAGTCCTCTCCATCCGGTCCTGGGCTTGTTCCATTCAACTTCCCAGATGTTGGTCCTCGCTATTTCTTTGGTTGTCTGGAGAGGTGGGACCGCCTGCAGGAAACCGGCTCTGGGTTTACAGCCAGGGTGGGGGCGCTGTGTGTCTGTGCAGGGCGTCAATTTCCTTCTAATTAGCTATTTAAAAGATATTGAATGAAATAACTTCTGGTAAAAGGGCTTTTGATCAAATTAGTTCTTTTCTTCATCTCTGCACACAGTTGGGAGCAGCGTGTTCAGCCCACGCGTCTCCAGACAGCAGCGTGACACAACTGCAGATAAACTCGGGGTTTCTGCAGACTTCTCTTTAAGTCCTGCAGTGGGAATGCAGCACCACTAACCAGTTTGACATTTTCTGCCCTCCATTTTGTGAAACATGGTTGTTCTTCACTTCTCTGTTTTATCCCTTCCCCTCCCCCTCTGAGAAGCTGCTGCTTTCTGCCTTCAGCAGAGAAACAGAAAGGAGCCGCATCACAGAGCGCTGGAGCTGGGAAAGCTGCTGTCCATTTGCACGTCTCAGTCTCGCAACGACAAGCAGTGTGTGCTCCCTGCTTGCAGAACAAGTCCCTGGTTGCAGAACAAGTCCCTGGTTGCAGAACAAGTCCCGAGTTGCAGAACTAGTCCCGGGTTGCAGAACATGTCCCTGGTTGCAGAACAAGTCCCTTGTTGCAAAACACGTCCCTGGTTGCAGAACAAGTCCCTGGTTGCAGAACAAGTCCCTGCTTGCAAAACAAGTCCCTGGTTGCAGAACAAGTCCCTGGTTGCAAAACAAGTCCCTGGTTGCAGAACAAGTCCCTGGTTGCAGAACAAGTCTCTGGTTGCAGAACAAGTCCCGAGTTGCAGAACTAGTCTATAGTTGCAGAACGAGACCCGGGTTGCAGATCTACAATATTTAAAAAGTTTTTTTCCAAAATTATTTGATATTTTTAATGTTGACATTTGCAGTGCTTGTTTCGAGGGCCCATTTTTTGTGATAAAAAAACTGAAAACGGGTCAAATTTGACCCGAGGACAACACAAGGGTTAAAACATGTAGCGAGAAAACATGGATCAGATGCAGAAATTTGGAAGCAAAGTGCGTACATAGATGATTTAAAGCTGCTTATACTGTATCAGAGCAGATCCCTTCCCAACATCTTTATCTTTATCTGTGTCATATAACCAAGCAAAGTCTGAAAATAGGAAGTATTCGTGATTTAGAAACAGACCCCAGCGTTAGGAGCTCACAGGTCAGCAGTTAGTCCACATGGGGGACTGAATCCTGTTAAAAACTGTGCACATTCAACAGCGTCTGCAGGCGTGTCGTGCACAGATGCTGTGTGACCAATGGGCAGCTAATTCCTCCTGTGGGTATTTATGGAGAACAGTTTCAGCCTCATCGGCCAGACTGAAACCCTTGCGCCTCTGTTTCAGGGAATTTGAGTTGCTTACTTCTTATTTATGTCCAAATTATTCTTTTTGGCAGAAAAAACAACTTTTGTTTACAGCAGGAGAGCGAGGAGCGCTGGAGGAACTGCTAATGTGTGTTTGGGCATGCAGGCGGTTTTTATGTGTGCTCTTTTTTTGTGTGTGAGTCTGAATATATTACCCCACAACACTGAGTCGCGTAATGGTCTCGGGCGGATGGGACAAGGATCCGAGCTCCAAAAGCTCACTGTAAAAGCATCCAGAGGCATTCAGAGTGGCCTGGGATCTGTTTATTAACGATTACACATCTGGAGCAGACGTTGAAAAGCTATATCTATATTTATGTTGCTATTGCTTCTTTTGTTCTTTTCTGCCATGAACTACTACAAAGAACTACTACAAACTACTATTATTTTGATTTATTTTTTTGGGACTGTTATTGCCACTCTTCATTCTAACCCCAACCGGTCATCAGACACCGCCTACCAAGAGCCTGAGCCTGGGCCTGGGCCTGGGTCTGGGTCTGTCCCAGGTTTCTTCCCAAAGGGGAGTTTTTCCTCGCCACTGTCGCCCTGTTGCTTGCTCTGGAGGAAACTACTAGAACTGTTGGGTCCTTGTAAAGTGTCTTGAGATAACTCTTGTTATGAATTGATACTATAAATAAAATTGAATTGAATTGAATTGTTTGTGTGTTTCCTTTTCTGATGTCCCTGTTTTCTATGTTCACTCTTTCTGAATGAACCCCTGAAATCGGAACGGATTCGGATCCGCTCTGTCTTCATGTCAAAATTTAAAATTCAACAATTTTGTTGACACTTTTTATCAATCTTTTTAACTTTTTCTTACATTTTTGACTTTTTTCAATGTTTGTCAGTTTTTCACATTTTCAACACTACGTAACACTAACTTATTAACTTTAGTTTTACATTATTTTTGGAATTTATGGTCAATAAAGCTCATTTATAGGAAATGATAGCTAATGTTTGAGTTAGAAAAGCAGAAATTAGGAATTATTGAGACTAAAATTAAAGGAATGGATGTTGATGATAATCACAGACTGGAATATGTCAACTTTTACTCAATACTATTTCAAAAACACTTCCATTTGTTTTACAATGCTATAAAATTGAATAAGACGCCCCAAAATTAATGAAAGTAGAGATTTGTACTTGGCAAAGAGCGTTGGGTGGAATCAGTCATGTTATTTTGGGGAATTACAAATGGGTAGGTAGAGAGAACTACCCAGCTCCGGCGATCCCCTGCCCTCGATACGCAGAACTCCTGTTAGCCGGACACCAGAGAGCTCACGACAGGACAGGAAGTCAAGCACAAAAACAAAATAAAACATCCGGTTGATTGTCAAAATAAAACACCCCGTGCTCACGGCGGATCACATCCCCCTGCACGACACCTTGGAGACATCATAGTGGGAGGAGACTGGCCTGAAGTCAGCAGGTCGGAGGTTTGGAAGTTTATAGAAACTACATCCTGTCATATCGCGAGATCTCGCAAGGTGTGTGTGTGTGTGTGTGCAGTGTGTGTGTGTGTGTGTGTGTGTGTGTGTGCGTGTGTGTGTGTATGTGTGTGTGTGACTTCCGGTGTTAGTCATGGCCGCAGCCGTTCAGCAACAATTTCGACAGCCCTAGAGTCCATTGAGATTGGTGGTCTGACCAACAGAGACGTACACATGTATACAGAGAGAAGGTATTTGGTAAGTGTCAAAGAAAATGTATCATATCCTATCTGTATTTTATTGCTATTTTATCTGTATTTTATTGGTATTTTGTCTCAGAAATTGAAATGAAAAGTGGAAATAGTGACGAATCTGATGGGGGGTGATGGAGCACTGGATGTAAGCCATGATTTTGGTGTTGGAGACCAGGGTTTGATTCCCACTGTGATGAATCAACCAAGGTGTAATGTAATGTAAAGGCTTCTTCACTTGCTACATAGTGTGTGACGTCTCTGCGTCTGTGTGTGTATGTGTGTGTGTGTGTGTGTGTGTGTGTGTGTGTATGTGTGTGTGTGTGTCTCTGTGTGTGTGTGTGTGTGTGTTTTCCACAGACCATTTATCCTGACAGTTGGGTACCCTGGAGGTTGGCGGGCCCTGCCACCGTTGCAGCTGAAGCAATTAGCTTCATAAAGGCCCAGCGAGGCGTTCAGGGACCGGTGGAAAACAGACTGCTAATTACATGGAGCCGACTGCAGCACTCACAGTGATTGGAAACCTCAGCTCAGATCAATAGGCTCATCTGAGGTGAGCTTAAAGGACTAACAGCCCCTAACAGACAAACATATACAGCTTTTTCATATTGATTATTTTATTTTTGTTTCAACCAACTTGACTGAACACGTCGGTGACTCTCCTCTCGCACCTCTGGACCAAAATGTCAAAAAGCAACGTGTAATTCTCAGTTGAGGGTATTCAGTTTTTCTGTTTCCTCTCTGAAGGAGTGTTTCTCATTCTTCCTTCACCTCCTGTAGATGAAATCATTAAAAAAAGAAATAAGAAAAGCTGTAACTGCACAAGAATGAAGATGAATCCTCTCCATGAGTGATGATGAAGAGATATTGATTTTGGCCAATCATGCGAATAAAACCCATAACGTTGTTAAATGAACATCCAGACATTGTCTTTTTCACAGCTCTCTTTTCCATTTGTGTAAAGGAATAATGATGATAATGCATCATCGTTACACTCATTCTCCCTTTTCAATAATCTTTAGTATCTTTTAATAAGCCGGCAATATGTAATCATTTTTTTCTGCTGTAAACAGTTATTGACTTGTCTTTCTTAACTGAAATTATATTGGTATTTAAAAACAGGTCTAGACCTGCTCTATCTGTAAATTATAGAGCGGTCTAGACCTGCTCTATCTGTAAATTATAGAGTGGTCTAGACCTGCTCTATCTGTAAATTATAGAGAGGTCTAGACCTGCTCTATCTGTAAATTATAGAGAGGTCTAGACCTGCTCTATCTGTAAATTATAGAGAGGTCTAGACCTGCTCTGGTGTTCAGGTGTTCAGGTGTTCAGGTGTTCTGGTGTTCAGGTGTTCTAGTGTTCAGGTGTTGTGGTGTTCAGGTGTTCTGGTGTTCAGGTGTTCAGTGTGTTCAGGTGTTCTGGTGTTTAGCTTGTTCAGGTGTTCAGTGTGTTCAGTGTGTTCAGGTGTTCTGGTGTTTAGCGTGTTCCGGTGTTCAGGTGTTTAGCGTGTTCAGTGTGTTCAGGTGTTCAGTGTGTTCAGTGTGTTCAGGTGTTCAGTGTGTTCAGTGTGTTCAGGTGTTCAGGTGCTCAGGTGTTCAGGTGCTCAGGTGTTCAGGTGTTCTGGTGGTCAGGTGTCCAGGTGTCCAGGTTTCCAGGTGTTCAGGTGTTCTGGTGTTCAGGTGTCCAGGTGTTCAGCGTGTTCAGGTGTTCAGGTGTTCTGGTGTTCAGGTGTTCAGGTGTCCAGGTGTTCTGGTGTACAGGTGTTCAGGTGTTCTGGTGTTCTGGTGTTCAGGTGTTCAGTTGTTCAGGTGTTCAGGTGTTCAGCGTGTTCAGGTGTTCAGGTGTTTAGGTGTATAGGTGTTCAGCGTGTTCCGGTGTTCAGGTGTTCTGGTGTTCAGGTGTTCAGGTGTTCAGGTGTTTAGGTGTTCAGGTGTTCAGCGTGTTCCGGTGTTCAGGTGTTCTGTTGTTCAGGTGTTCAGGTGTTCAGGTGTCTAGGTGTTCTGGTGTTCTGGTGTACAGGTGTTCAGGTGTTCAGGTGTTCAGGTGTTCAGGTGTTCAGGTGTTCAGGTGTTCAGGTGTTCAGGTGTTCAGGTGTTCAGTTCAGGTGTTCTGTTGTTCAGGTGTTCAGGTGTCTAGGTGTTCTGGTGTTCTGGTGTACAGGTGTTCAGGTGTTCAGGTGTCCAGGTGTTCAGGTGTTTAGGTGTTCAGGTGTTCAGCGTGTTCCGGTGTTCAGGTGTTCTGGTGTTCAGGTGTTCAGGTGTTCAGGTGTTTATAGGTGTTCAGGTGTTCAGCGTGTTCCGGTGTTCAGGTGTTCTGTTGTTCAGGTGTTCAGGTGTTCAGGTGTTCAGGTGTCCAGGTGTTCAGGTGTCCAGGTGTTCAGGTGTCCAGGTGTTCAGGTGTCCAGGTGTTCAGGTGTCCAGGTGTTCTGGTGTTCAGGTGTTCTGGTGTTCAGGTGTTCAGGTGTACAGGTGCGCTGTCGTGTCTACCAAGAAGCTTTTCCAGCCCCTCTGGCTGTTCCTGATCAGGAAGTGTGAGCGAAGTGTATCAGCACCTCTCCTCTGGACCGCCACCGGACTTTGTTGCTGTTGAGATCAGAATCCTCTCCAGCTCGTCCAGTAACCAACAGAACTGACGGGGATGTTTATTCCTCTTGCTCTTAAACAATTCAAGACTCACACAGACGCCCCCCCCTAGATTCCTCCCAGGCAGCCGAGGAGGACACAGCTGACCTGATGTCTCTAGACTCCTCCCAGGCAGCCGAGGAGGACACAGCTGACCTGATGTCTCTAGACTCCTCCCAGGCAGCCGAGGAGGACACAGCTGACCTGATGTCTCTAGACTCCTCCCAGGCAGCCGAGGAGGACACAGCTGACCTGATGTCTCTAGACTCCTCCCAGGCAGCCGAGGAGGACACAGCTGAACTGATGTCTTTAATCTGCTTTATGAACTAAAATAAAATACATTTTAATTCAATATTCGTTAATTATTTTTTAAAAGCTGAGCCGCATCAGAGGGATCAAAGAGCCCTGTCTTAGTCTCTTTGTCTCTGTCTGTGAGGACACGTTTTCCTTTGAGATCTCTGTTTAACATCAGGTTGAGTTCTCCTTTATCTGATCCAATACTTCCTGTTTTAGGGAGCAGTATTTCCTCTAGAGGAAGTAAAGCATTCATGTAGGCTTCAGCAGATCTTTAAATTTAATAGGAATCAAAGGATAATGTTCCCCATGACTGAGGAGAGCAACGCCTGGGATGGAAGACACCAAGACAGGGGGAATTATTGATGGGGGAAAAGTTGAATGTCCTGAGATAACTTCTATATATATATAGAAGTTATCTCAGGACATTCAACTTACAAGGACCCAACCCCCCCCCCCCCACAAGTATTTAGTGCAACAAGAAAAACTTTCAACAGCCAGAAACCACTAGATTATGCATTATCCATTAATCTGTTGATTATTATTCAAATATGGATCAGTGTTTCCCAAAGCCCCCGCTGTAAAATATTGATTAAACATAAGAGAGGAGAACAAAGACCGGTTCCAGGTTCCAGGTCCCGACGACATCTGAGCATTAGGATCTCTTACAACCATTCCTCCTTGACTTATTCCACTAAATACATTTCTGATCATTTGTAGGTCAAGTCCACAGGAAGTTAAGCAGAGCAGTTATTCATATCTTAATGAGTCATAGCTGTGTCGGCCCTGAGCATCAAGGCATGACTAATCAAACTGGGGGTTTGTATGGGGGGTCACACGCAGGACACCCCCCACCCGCCCTCCACCCGCCTCGCCCACCCACCCACCCCCCTACCCGCCTCGCCCCCCCGGGCTGCGTCACAACATGAGAAAAAGAAGATTAAAACGTCTGTGAGCAAGAAGTGTACTCGTCTGTGGTTTGCAGACTCAACACCAGCTTTGGTGCAAATGAGCTGGAAGCGCCGTGATTGGCTGGTGCACAGGGGTCACATGATGTCTGAGGTAATAAGGCCCTAAATGCCTCCTGGTGTGCAGTGACAGGGATATTACACACTCTAATTTATTAATTACAATTAAGCACTCAGCTCCGTGGTATACTCCCAACCCCATTATCTGGTGTCATGGATAATTATTTATTATTCATAATTAATAATGTTTATTGATCCCCTGTGTTTTTGTTAGTAATGACCACACACAGGCCTGAAATACACATACACGCACACACACACACAGACACACACACACACACACACAAACACACGCACAGGAACCATTAACTAATTAACTGAAAGTCTTGTGTTTTCTCCTTAACTTCTCCAGGACATGAACACCTGTTTCCAGGTGAAAGTCTTGTGTTTTCTCCTTAACTTCTCCAGGACATGAACACGTGTTTCCTGGTGAAAGTCTTGTGTTTTCTCCTTAACTTCTCCAGGACATGAACACCTGTTTCCTGGTGAAAGTCTTGTGTTTTCTCCTTAACTTCTCCAGGACATTAACACCTGTTTCCTGGTGAAAGTCTTGTGTTTTCTCCTTAACTTCTCCAGGACATGAACACCTGTTTCCTGGTGAAAGTCTTGTGTTTTCTCCTTAACTTCTCCAGGACATGAACACCTGTTTCCTGGTGAAAGTCTTGTGTTTTCTCCTTAACTTCTCCAGGACATGAACACCTGTTTCCTGGTGAAAGTCTGGTGTTTTCTCCTTAACTTCTCCAGGACATGAACACCTGTTTCCTGGTTAAAGTCTTGTGTTTTCTCCTTAACTTCTCCAAGACATGAACACCTGTTTCCTGGTGAAAGTCTTGTGTTTTCTCCTTAACTTCTCCAGGACATGAACACCTGTTTCCTGGTTAAAGTCTTGTGTCTTCTCCTTAACTTCTCCAGGACATGAACACCTGTTTTGTGGTGAAAGTCTTGTGTTTTCTCCTTAACTTCTCCAGGACATGAACACCTGTTTCCTGGTGAAAGTCTTGTGTTTTCTCCTTAACTTCTCCAGGACATGAACACCTGTTTCCTGGTGAAAGTCTTGTGTTTTCTCCTTAACTTCTCCAGGACATGAACACCTGTTTTGTGGTGAAAGTCTTGTGTTTTCTCCTTAACTTCTCCAGGACATGAACACCTGTTTCCTGGTGAAAGTCTTGTGTTTTCTCCTTATCTTCTCCAGGACATGAACACCTGTTTCCTAGTGAAAGTCTTGTGTTTTCTCCTTATTTTCTCCAGGACATGAACACCTGTTTCCTGGTGAAAGTCTTGTGTTTTCTCCTTAACTTCTCCAGGACATGAACACCTGTTTCCTGGTGAAAGTCTTGTGTTTTCTCCTTAACTTCTCCAGGACATGAACACCTGTTTCCTGGTGAAAGTCTTGTGTTTTATCCTTATTTTCTCCAGGACATGAACACCTGTTTCCAGGTGAAAGTCTTGTGTTTTCTCCTTAACTTCTCCAGGACATGAACACCTGTTTCCTGGTGAAAGTCTTGTGTTTTCTCCTTAACTTCTCCAGGACATGAACACCTGTTTCCTGGTGAAAGTCTTGTGTTTTCTCCTTAACTTCTCTTGTTGTTTAGTTACTGTATAAAACTGCTGATGGAACAAGGGGATTTCCTCAGTGTGGGATAAATAAAGTATTATCTAATCTAATGTAATACTATTGAATGATGCATGTTCGAAGCGTAAGATCCCCATAGTCCTGGATCTTGAGGTGTACATACACACTTAGTTTGGGGATTTGGCATCTGAGAACACACTCAGTCCGATCTCCATTTACCCAATCACAGAGCAGCTAGAAGTGACCGCTGAAGGAGGCGTCCCCTCTAACAGCTGTTGAGTGTACAGCTGATCGAGTGGGAGCAAAGCTGCGCCGACATTTCTTCCTGTGCTTTTTCTTTCCGTCAGTCCTCATGTGAGAAGGCAACCCAGAAAGAGAAAAATGAAAACCTCCAGACCCTGATTTCCTGATAACAGTAATTACCTGTGACCTGCAGTGTTTCTGACGGAGGCGGAGAGGCGAGAACCTATTACGCTCCCTCCGCATGCACTGAAACTGCTTTGTCATTTTCCTGCTCCAACATCTCCAGTTTCTTTAGATTAGCACCAGTCAGCACTTTGCACTTAGGTTGAAAATAAAAGGCCAAGCTGTCACTTTGCTGCATCGAAGGGAGGAGGTCGGTTTTGGTTTATAGGATGCATGTGTGTAACACAGCCCGAGGCAAGGCAGCTTTATCTGGAGAGCCCATTTCAGCAGCAGGGCAATTCAAAGTTCTTTAAATGAAAAGATTAAAATAATAAAAGTAGCATTGCAGTACAAGAAATTAAATATAATAGAGCAGTTAAATCAGTTAAACATATAAAGCAGATGAAATAGCAGATTCTTGGCTGCTAGAATCTATACACACACACACTCTATAGGGGCGCAATAACGTTTAATAACCAAAACCTTGTTGACCAATCAGGTTTCTCTATACAGGCAGAACCATGTTTTTACCAACTCATCCACCACGGGCCCCGTGGCATCATGGGACTCTCTGAAATGGTCTCGTTATTTAATATATTGATTCATTTATAGGTCATATCGATGTTCTTATTGTCGTGTGTTGATAACAAATTCTGAAGAAATGTATTAATATTAGTAGTAGTAGTAGTATTTTCGTTTTAGTATTTTTGTACTTATTTTCTTCACTGTACATACACACAAGCATAAAGATATGACATCCACGCACACATACGGTACATACTACACAAATCAACACATTCTCACTCTCATCTTACAAAATACGGACGCTTGGTCGTCTCCTTTAGCATCGTATAACACGCTTGGTCGTCTCCTTTAGCATCATATAACACACTTGGTGGTCTCCTTTAGCATCATATAACACGCTTGGTCGTCTCCTTTAGCATCATATAACACGCTTGGTCGTCTCCTTTAGCATCATATAACACGCTTGGTCGTCTCCTTTAGCGTCATATAACACACTTGGTGGTCTCCTTTAGCGTCATATAACATGCTTGGTTGTCTCCTTTAGCGTCATATAACACGCTTGGTCGTCTCCTTTAGCGTCATATAACACACTTGGTGGTCTCCTTTAGCGTCATATAACATGCTTGGTCGTCTCCTTTAGCGTCATATAACATGCTTGGTTGTCTCCTTTAGCGTCATATAACACACTTGGTGGTCTCCTTTAGCGTCATATAACACACTTGGTCGTCTCCTTTAGCATCATATAACACGCTTGGTCGTCTCCTTTAGCGTCATATAACACACTTGGTCGTCTCCTTTAGCGTCATATAACACACTTGGTGGTCTCCTTTAGCATCATATAACACGCTTGGTGGTCTCCTTTAGCGTCATATAACATGCTTGGTCGTCTCCTTTAGAGTCATATAACACGCTTGGTCGTCTCCTTTAGCGTCATATAACACACTTGGTGGTCTCCTTTAGCGTCATATAACATGCTTGGTCGTCTCCTTTAGCGTCATATAACACGCTTGGTCGTCTCCTTTAGCGTCATATAACACACGCTTGGTTGTCTCCTTTAGCGTCATATAACACGCTTGGTTGTCTCCTTTAGCGTCATATAACACGCATGGTCGTCTCCTTTAGAGTCATATAACATGCTTGGTCGTCTCCTTTAGTGTCATATAACACGCTTGGTTGTCTCCTTTAGCGTCATATAACACGCTTGGTTGTCTCCTTTAGCGTCATATAACACGCATGGTCGTCTCCTTTAGAGTCATATAACATGCTTGGTCGTCTCCTTTAGTGTCATATAACACGCTTGGTCGTCTCCTTTAGCGTCATATAACATGCTTGGTCGTCTCCTTTAGTGTCATATAACACGCTTGGTTGTCCCCTTTAGCGCTTGGTTGTGAGCATGTTAAGATCAGATATTATATATTATTATTAACATATCTGCTCTAATATTCATCACTGGACCTTTATCTCTGTTGTTAATAAAATCAAAACCAAAAATATATTGAGTCTGTATGTACCTGCTTTTTTTGAGCTTGACTTTCTTAAAACAATAGAAATCACCCATGCTAGCTGTTAAAAATCTCCATAGAGGATCAGAGAGTCCTTCTCTGCAGGTTCACCCCCACCAGAGACACACAACAGACACTCTCAGTGACTTCCTTTTGTCATTTCTTATATTGTTAGTCTGAAATATCAGATTCTTAGTACTTCTTCCACTGCTGTGAACTCAAAGTCCCGGGGGGGCAGTTAAGCATCTGTCTCACAGACTTATTAATCTGCCTGAAGATGATTAAGATGATCGTTCTCCAGAGGTCCATCATCACCAGAGACACACAACGCTGTCACATCCTTGTCCCCTTTGTCATTTCATATTTTGTCAGTGTAAAATATCAAAAACTTCTTCCACTGCCGTGAACTCGACTCCCTGAAATTTATAAGTGCAGCTCAACATCTGCTGTCCCTCCTGGTGTCTTTGGGGCAAATTTGACACCGTTCCAAAAGGTTTCTACATCAGACATTTGGGTTTCTTTCAGACTAATTGTCCAGAAGAGTAACGTGGATGGTTCCCAACAACGCTCCTCACACGTTACAATAATAATCAGGTCTTTGCTTTCATTAGATTTGGGTTTTTGGTCAATTTTATAGCATTTTGGAGAAAAAAACAATTGGTAAAAGAACTTTATAAAAAAGTGTAAAAAAAGAGAAAAATGTCAAAGAAAGTGACTTATATTTTGAAAAAATGTTGAAAGAAGTAACAAAAATGTCAGAAAAGTGACAAATGTAAAAAAAAAAAACTTTAAAAATTTGAAAACCCACGAAAATTTAAAAAGGTTCAGAAAAAGTCGAGGAATGTTGAAAAAGTGTCAAAATCATCGGGGAACGACACAAAAGGGTCGAAAAGACGACATAACATTGATAAAAGGGTTTTCATTTTAAATTTTGTCTCGGAAAAACAAAGATTTGCAGGTTGGTGGAACGACAACACGAGGGCTAATATGTGTTTCTTCTTAACTGTTAATAATATCTGAAATCTCCAGTTATTACTTCAGATTTCACAGTAACACTACATGATATGATTTCACAGCATAATGAAAAGGTACATTACAACCTTGTCACTTGACAGGGTTGTAATGTAATGCGACAAAAAGGCAACAAAAATGCAAAGAAAAGGCGAAACGCGAAAAAGGCGACAAAAAAGTGACAAAAAGTTGTAAAAAAGGTGAAAAAAGGCGACAAAAAGGTGATGAAAAGGTGACAAAAAGGTGACAAAAAGGTGACAAAAAGGTGACGAAAAGGTGACGAAAAGGTGACAAAAAGGCAACAAAAAGGCAACAAAAATGCGACAAAAAGGTGACAAAAAGGCAACAAAAATGCGACAAAAAGGTGACAAAAAGGCAACAAAAATGTGATAAAAAGGTGACAAAAAGGCGACGAAAAGGTGACAAAAATGTGACAAAAAGGCGACAAAAAGGTGGCAAAAAGGTGACGAAAAGGTGACAAAAAGGCAACAAAAAGGCAACAAAAATGCGACAAAAAGGTGACAAAAAGGCAACAAAAATGCGACAAAAAGGTGACAAAAAGGCAACAAAAATGTGATAAAAAGGTGACAAAAAGGCGACGAAAAGGTGACAAAAATGTGACAAAAAGGCGACAAAAAGGTGGCAAAAAGGTGCCAAAAGGTGACAAAAAGGTGACAAAAAGGCAACAAAAAGGTGACAAAAGGTGACAAAAAGGTGACAAAAAGACGACGAAAATGTGACAAAAATGTGACAAAAATGTGACAAAAAGGTGACAAAAAGGTGACAAAAAGGCGACAAAAAGGTTAAAAAAAGGCGATATCTCCTTTAGTGTCATATAACACACGCTTGGTCGTCTCCTTTAGCATCATATAACACGCTTGGTGGTCTCCTTTAGCATCATATAACACGCTTGGTTGTCTCCTTTAGCGTCATATAACACGCTTGGTTGTTTCCTTTAGCATCATATAACACGCTTGGTTGTTTCCTTTAGCATCATATAACACGCTTGGTCGTCTCCTTTAGCATCATATAACACGCTTGGTTGTCTCCTTTAGCGTCATATAACACGCTTGGTCGTCTCCTTTAGCGCCATATAACACGCTTGGTCGTCTCCTTTAGCATCATATAACACGCTTGGTTGTCTCCTTTAGCATCATATAACACGCTTGGTTGTTTCCTTTAGCATCATATAACACGCTTGGTCGTCTCCTTCAGCGTCATATAACACGCTTGGTTGTTTCCTTTAGCATCATATAACACGCTTGGTTGTTTCCTTTAGCATCATATAACACGCTTGGTCGTCTCCTTCAGCGTCATATAACACGCTTGGTTGTCTCCTTTAGCATCATATAACACGCTTGGTTGTCTCCTTTAGCATCATATAACACGCTTGGTTGTCTCCTTTAGCGTCATATAACACGCTTGGTCGTCTCCTTTAGCGCCATATAACACGCTTGGTCGTCTCCTTTAGCATCATATAACACGCTTGGTTGTTTCCTTTAGCATCATATAACACGCTTGGTTGTTTCCTTTAGCATCATATAACACGCTTGGTCGTCTCCTTCAGCGTCATATAACACGCTTGGTCGTCTCCTTTAGCGTCATACAACACGCTTGGTTGTTTCCTTTAGCATCATATAACACGCTTGGTTGTTTCCTTTAGCATCATATAACACGCTTGGTCGTCTCCTTCAGCGTCATATAACACGCTTGGTCGTCTCCTTTAGCGTCATATAACACGCTTGGTACACACATACAGTACATAGTACAAAAACATAAAAGACATCCATAGTGTACAGTTAGAGTAAAGTTAGGTTGTAGCATGTTAAATACTTAACATCCTTCTGCTTCTGTGGCTCCTTTTAAATGAAATCAGCTGCTTTTTGCCAACATATAAGTTATGTTAATTGTTTTAACACATTCAGTTGGTAGATGGTGGCTCACACACAGACCCGCTGAACACTAAACCAGTTGGAGACAGCATAGCCACCGTGCTGCTTCTGCTAAGTACCATTTGGTGTTGAGATGCTATTTCTGGGTGTGTAATTTGAAGTCATTATACTTTAATAATCATTTCAAAGTTGCATGAGGCAGGGCTGCCATGGAGACGCTGCTCTGTTGTGACGGAGGTTTAATCTGATGAAGCCACGTGGGACAACAAGACAGAGACAAGTACTTGATTAATGTCCTCATCTCTGAAGGTTTCCTGTGAGGATGCCCTTGAGCAAGGCACTTTATCAGTGACTACAGAAGCCAAAGGGGGACTTTGCTTTTCATTGGACACCTCCTGGGTGTCTGGGGACATTTTATATGTTTGTCTTTAGTGAAAAGAAGAGTTTGGATTCAAAAAAACAATAGAAGAAGACAATTCAGTTGTTCTTTAGAGCCGTGAATGACCGTTGGTTTTTGTCTGCATTTTTATAGAAATGTATTTCATTGAATAATTCAACATTTATAGATTTTTAAATGTTAAATATTTAACCGTCCGGTTGTCCTCGGGTCAAATTTTACCTGTTTACAAAAACTTTCTATATCAGAACTATGACTGAAGAATGTTGAAAAGAAATGACATATGTTGAAAAAAAACTATAAAAATGCAGGAAAAAAAATCAACAAAAAAATTATTTAAAAAAATTGGAAAAAGTGGGGAAAAAATCAAAAAACGTCAAAAAACTGACAACAAAATTGGAATAATATTGACAAAAAATGTCAAAAAAATTCGACCCGTTTACAAAAACTTTCTATATCAGAACTATGACAAAAGAACGTTGAAAAAAAGTGAAAAATGATGAATCAAAATCTACAAAACTTTTTTTCAATGCTGGAAAAAGTGACAAAAAAATAGGAAAAAGTGAAAAAAAACATTAAAACCAAAAAAAACATAAAAAACATTAGAAAAAGTGAATTTTTTTTAAAAAATGAACTAAAACTATTTTTAAAAAAACGTCAAAAATGTGACAAAAAAAATTGGAAAAAGTGGGAAAAAAATCAAAAAACGTCAAAAAACTGACAACAAAATTTTAATAATATTGACAAAAAAATGGCAAGAAAATTTGACCCGTTTACAAAAACTTTCTATATCAGAACTATGACTGAAGAACTTGCTCTGTGTTGCTTTCATCTATTTATTCTCCTATTAATTATATCTGAGTCAGCACACATGTGGCCCAGGCATCATGTCCTCGTCCCGTCTCTGTTGGGGGATAACACGCGGTCTGGGCTAGGTCTGCTAGGCCTTCTGAGTTGTTGTCTGTCCCCCGGCCTGCTCCCTGGTCTGCATCTCCTGAACTCCTGAATTTGGGCTGTTTTATTCAGTTTCATTGCATTTGAAAAATAGAAGTGTAAATGGTTTCCAAACCGAATCCTGACTGTACTTCTGTGTGTTTTAGATAAGTCTAATGTCTAATGTAATTAGGTCCAAATGTGGACCAGGAAGGACAACAAGTTCCTGGTCGACAGGAAGACAAGACAAGGGTTACAAAACAAAAGTAAAAGTTTAGCTCAGAAGTTAAGGAAGTGGAGAGTGAAATGACTTCCAGCGTTAATATTTCTATTATCTCCGTCCTCATGCACGCTCCACCTCGCCACGCCCCATTTAACACATCTCTTCCACCCAACTCCTCGCTTCACTAAGCTAATGTTGTTCTTCCTTTTTCCTTTATTAGTATTGTTAGTATTATTCATGTGCGTCTCTCCATCATATCACTTGTATGCTGTACAACTGTTTTAGAGGCTCATAAATAGGCTTCATACAACATCTGGACTGTGGTCATAACATCTGCACTTACATCTTATTCCCTCTTACTATTATACTCTGGTGTGTATATGTGTGTATATATGTATGTATGTGTGTGTTATATGTTTGTATATGTGTGTGTGTGTTTCTGTGTGTGTTTGTGTGTGCGTGTGTGTGTGTGTGTGTGTGTGCGTGTGTGAGTGCGTGCGTGTATGTGTGTGTTTCTCTGTGTGTGCGTGTGTGCGTGAGTCTGCATGGTGTGTGTGTGCGTGTGTGCGTGTGTGTATGCATGTGTTTCTCTGTGTGTGAGTGTGTGTGCGTGCGAGCGTGTGTTTGTCTGAGTGTGTGTGTGTGTGTGCATGCGTGCATGTGTGCGTGAGTCTGCATGGTGTGTGTGTGTGTGTGTGTGTGTGTGCGAGCGCGTGAGTCTGCATGGTGTGTGTGTGTGTGTGTGTGTGTGTGTGTGTGCGAGCGTGTGAGTCTGCATGGTGTGTGTGTGTGTGTGTGTGTGTTCCTAACTGAATCAGCACTGTGTGACCGGTCTTTGATGTCCCTCCACGGCCCTCCATCATTATCTATCACAATAATTACCATGTGAGCAGATTTGCCCGGAGACGTCTTGTCGCCGTAGCAACATAATGACACCAAGCAGCTAATCACACGCCTTTGAAGTCTGCCGAGGTCTAATCTGTTCCTATCGAGCGTTGGAACGAGGCCAGCGGCTGTCTGACGGCGCCCCCTGCCCCGGTTTTGACATCACACGTCTTATCACGAGTGTGACGGAGGTGTTTCCTGTCAGACCTTCTGCCCCCGTCAACCCGTTAATTACCCCGTTCCAGCACCTCCACCCTCCTCTTGTCTCAACCAGTCCTCAACAACACCACGGTATCTACCATCTACTACTACAGGGAACTACTAGAACTGTTGGGTCCGTGGAAATTATAGAGAGGTCTAGACCTGCTCTATCTGTAAATTATAGAGCGGTCTAGACCTGCTCTATCTGTAAATTATAGAGTGGTCTAGACCTGCTCTATCTGTAAATTATAGAGCGGTCTAGACCTTCTCTATCTGTAAATTATAGAGCGGTCTAGACCTGCTCTATCTGTAAATTATAGAGTGGTCTAGACCTGCTCTATCTGTAAATTATAGAGTGGTCTAGACCTGCTCTATCTGTAAATTATAGAGCGGTGTAGACCTGCTCTATCTGTAACTTATAGAGTGGTCTAGACCTGCTCTATCTGTAAATTATAGAGTGGTCTAGACCTGCTCTATCTGTAAATTATAGAGTGGTCTAGACCTGCTCTATCTGTAAATTATAGAGTGGTCTAGACCTGCTCTATCTGTAAATTATAGAGTGGTCTAGACCTGCTCTATCTGTAAATTATAGAGAGGTCTAGACCTGCTCTATCTGTAAATTATAGAGTGGTCTAGACCTGCTCTATCTGTAAATTATAAGTGGTCTAGACCTGCTCTATCTGTAAATTATAGAGAGGTCTAGACCTGCTCTATCTGTAAATTATAGAGTGGTCTAGACCTGCTCTATCTGTAAATTATAGAAATTATATCTGTAAATTATAGAGCGGTCTAGACCTGCTCTATTTGTAAATTATAGAGAGGTCTAGACCTGCTCTATCTGTAAATTATAGAGTGGTCTAGACATGCTCTATCTGTAAATTATAGAGAGGTCTAGACCTGCTCTATCTGTAAATTATAGAGTCGTCTAGACCTTCTCTATCTGTAAATTATAGAGTGGTCTAGACCTGCTCTATCTGTAAATTATAGAGAGGTCTAGACCTGCTCTATCTGTAAATTATAGAGCAGTCTAGCATACACTGTATATCAATAATATATTATTTTATATTAATAATAATATAATTTTTTTTAGTATACAGTCTATGGATGGGAGTCATGAGACAGGAGGTCTCCAGGCTGCAGCCGTACCCAGCTCTAACATAAAGGCAGAGCGCTCTCTCTGCGTGGGGTCTTAAATCAAGGATAAATAATAAAAAATGATATTACAATCATGGTGTGTATTGTCTGTTTGTACAGAGATTAAAGAGTGCAGTCTCCCCCCGGACGAGCCCCCATCTTCCGTTTCTTCCTCCTCTTTATCTCCCTGTTGCGCCGCTAGTTTCCTTATCTTCTTACAATCAAATTCAGTTTCCCTTCCCGCCCCCTCAAAGCTCTCTCCCTCATCTTCTTGATATCTTCTCATCCCGCAACACTCTCCTCTTCTTCTTCCGGCCTCATGCGGCAACTCACTCTCATGTTTATTCACATCCAAAGATAACCACACACACACAGAGAAATACACCCAGGGGCACACACATGCGTTAATAAGACGGGTATTGTTTATGTTTGCATGTCTTGGGGCCCCGCTGCCTCTGCCATCAAGGGTGTTTTCCTCACTTCTGCAGAAGTGTTTCCCTCAGAGAAAGGGAGAGAGAGGAAAAACACTCAGGATGTTATAGCTCTTCCCAACTTTTACATGTGGGGAAGCACGCATATGGGCTGTGGGTCTTCAGAGGTCGCCGTCTGATGTTTCACAGCAGTGCATCGGGTTGTTTCTGGAGGTAAAAAGGTGGAAATGCTGGAGGAAGACAGAGGAAACATCTGGTATCAGGGCTGTAGTACTCGAGTACGGTCTTGGACTCGAGTCCGAACTCAAGACCAAGACGAGTCCAGGTGTCTTTATTATGTTGTTTATAATGTTGCCCTAATGTTGTCACTACGTTGTCCTCACGTTGTCCTCATGTTGTCCTCATGTTGCCCTTATGTTGTCCTCATGTTGCCCTTATGTTGTCCTCATGTTGCCCTCATGTTGTCCTCATGTTGTCCTCACGTTGTCCTCACGTTGCTCTCATGTTGCCTTCATGTTGCCGTCATGTTGTCTTCACGTTGTCCTCATGTTGCCCTCGTGTTGTCCTTGTGTTGTCTTCATGTTGCCCTCATGTTGCCCTCATGTTGTCCTCATGTTGTCCTCATGTTGTCCTCATGTTGTCCTATATCAATGTTCTTTTTAATTCCCCAAAATAACATGATTGATTCCACCCAACGCTCTTTGCCAAGTACAAATCTCTACTTTCATTTATTTTGGGGCGTCTTATTCAATTTTATAGCATTGTAAAACAAATCGAAGTGTTTTTGAAATAGTATTGAGTAAAAGTTGACATATTCCAGTCTGTGATTATCATCAACATCCATTCCTTTAATTTTAGTCTCAATAATTCCTAATTTCTGCTTTTCTAACTCAAACATTAGGTATAATTTCCTATAAATGAGCTTTATTGACCATGACTTCCAAAAATATCCGTAAAACTAAAGTTAATAAGTTAGTGTTACGTTTAAAAAAGCATCAAAAGTCTTGAAAAAAGCGACAAAAACAAACGTTTTAAAAAGAATTCCGGGAAGACAACACAAGGGTTAAAGACTCACCATTTCCAGGTTGTACAGTAGAGAGTAGTATGTAGAGACAACAGTAGAGAGTAGTATGTAGAGACAACAGTAGTGAGACAAGAGTAGAGAGTAGTTTGTAGAGACAACAGTAGAGAATAGTATGTAGAGAGACAACAGTAGAGAGTAGTATGTAGAGACAACAGTAGAGAGTAGTATGTAGAGAGACAACTTTAGAGAGTAGTATGTAGAGACAACAGTAGAGAGTAGTATGTAGAGACAACAGTAGAGAGTAGTTTGTAGAGACAACAGTAGAGAATAGTATGTAGAGAGACAACAGTAGAGAGTAGTATGTAGAGACAACAGTAGAGAGTAGTATGTAGAGACATCAGTAGAGAGTAGTATGTAGAGAGACAACAGTAGAGAGTAGTATGTAGAGACAACAGTAGAGAGTAGTATGTAGAGACAACAGTAGAGAGTAGCATGTAGAGACAACAGTAGAGAGTAGCATGTAGAGCCAACTGAGTTGTTTTGGTGTTGTGTGGTTGATAATCTGACCCCTGATCAGTCTCTTCATCAACATGTGCAGCACTGTTGCGTCAACCATCCGTATGAAAGCAGAAGCTGACTGCTGAGTTCCAAAGTACAACAAGTTAAATCCTCCATGAACCAAGCGCACAATCTAATCTAAGATCCAGAGAAGATGAAGAGGCTTCAGAGTGTATCTTCACATTCATACATCTTATCTGGTTGTCCACGCTGTAGCAAGTAATGAAGATGAAGTTGGGGGTAAACAGACGATATTGAGACGGAGTGCGTCTCAGTGGAATCGACTGTCTTGATTCATCCTCAAAGCCTTGTCTATGGAGCTGGGCAGCGCTTACATTTGAATATATTTCAAAGGAAGTAAGGGGCTGTGAAGTACATTAAAAGCTCCACATTCGGCTCATTTTCAGGTTCATAACTATTTAGAAGTTGAACCAGAATACGTTTCCATGGTTTCATTTTCTAAAAACACCATATGTTTGCTGTACTGCACCCTGTGTGTTTAGGTCTCTGTTTTATCAAAAACAATCTTCAATAGTCACAATAATAATAGCAGGGCATAGAAGGACGTAGCAGGTAGCCCGTACATAGTAGTGGTGGGAGATACTGCAAAATTTGGTATCGATCCGATACTAAATACATATAGGGTCCGTATTGCCTATACCGATACCAATACGATACTTTTTACTTAAAAAAATACGTTTGTGTAGGGGAGAGCATTTCATTATTTCTGAGGTGAATGAATGCTGCTCCTCTGCGCGTTGTGCCAGTGAGTCACGTGACGACACAACAACGAATCACAGCAGAGGAGCAGGAGGGGGAGGAGGAGCAATGTGGGCCAAGATGTGAAAGCGGCGTTTGCTCTGGGAGGTGGAAGACACAAGCAAAGTATAGTGAACGTAGAGGAGAGATATCGAAATTAAAATATCGATTCAATTACAGTTGATCGATCAAATACCAATACCAGCGTTGGCATCGATACTATCGATATTTAGATCGATCCGCCCACCCCTAGTACATAGACGATTACTCCTCAACGCTGCAGGCCTGGGACAGACTCCGGCCTGCGGAACTGTGCTGAATGTCGCTCCCCCCCCTCTCCACTTTCATGTCTTCAGCTAACAATAAAGGCTTAAAAATGCCCCAAAAAATAATCTTAAATAAAAAAAAATATCTATACTTAAGGACTCCTGTGAAAAACTCCCCAGAGCTGGGTTAGTAACAGGCATTTCTGGGACATGGATGCACACAAAGGGAAAGACAAAGGAGAGAGGAGCTCAGTGTGTCAAAGGACGTCCCCTGGCAATCTAAAACTACTACAGCATGACTAAGACCTGGTCCAAGGCAGACCTGAGCCAGCTCCAGGAAATAAATAGATAGATAGATAGATATCTAGATAGCTATACATAAGACATAACACCACACATTTACTCAGATATATCCATATCATTAAAACATAATATAAATACAAATAAAATACAACAATGTAAGTGAAGGAGATGCTAAAGGTGAAGACCAAGCGTGTTATATGACGCTAAAGGAGAAGACCCAGCATGTTATATGACGCTAAAGGAGACGACCAAGCGTGTTATATGACGCTAAAGGAGACAACCAAAGCGTGTTATATGGCGCTAAAGGAGACAACCAAGTGTGTTATATGAAGCTAAAGGAAGCTATATGACGCTAAAGGAGACGACCAAGCGTGTTATATGACGCTAAAGGAGACGACCAAGTGTGTTATATGACGCTAAAGGTGAAGACGACGCATGTTATATGATGCTAAAGGAGACGACCAAGTGTGTTATATGACGCTAAAGGAGACAACCAAGCGTGTTATATGACGCTAAAGGAGACGACCAAGCGTGTTATATGACGCTAAAGGAGAAGACCAAGCGTGTTATATGACGCTAAAGGAGACAACCAAGCGTGTTATATGACGCTAAAGGAGACAACCAAGTGTGTTATATGAAGCTAAAGGAGACAACCAAGCGTGTTATATGACGCTAAAGGAGACGACCAAGCGTGTTCTATGACGCTAAAGGAGACGACCAAGTGTGTTATATGACGCTAAAGGAGACGACTACGCATGTTATATGACGCTAAAGGAGACGAATACGCATGTTTATTTAAATTTTACCTAATGTTTGAGTTAGAAAAGCAGAAATTAGGAATTATTGAGACTAAAATTAAAGGAATGGATGTTGATGATAATCACAGACTGGAATATGTCAACTTTTACTCAATACTATTTCAAAAACACTTCCATTTGTTTTACAATGCTATAAAATTGAATAAGACGCCCCAAAATTAATGAAAGTAGAGATTTGTACTTGGCAAAGAGTGTTGTGTGGAATCAATCATGTTATTTTGGGGAATTTCAATTAGGTAGGTAGAAAACGGGTCAACTTGAGGGTTAAACTCCTAGCACTGGATTAATTGATCCTGATGGTCCTGAACTCGGCTGCCAAAGGTCTTCCAAAGGGTTTTAGTTCTGACCTGTCCTTGGTCGGAGCCACGCTGAGACGGAGCGCTGCAGGTAAACAGAAGCACACAACCACAATCAATCTATTCAAATCCCAATTGATTTGTTTGTTCTTGAACATTTGCATATTTGAACGGTGATGCATGAGTCTAGAGGAGCTTCAAGATCAATGCATTCTGCAGTCCTTGGGGTGCAACAGTTATTTATAGTTAAGATAATGAAAAAGCACTCTCCCTATCTTTGTTATGAATCGTTGTGTTAACGTTGTTTTGTCAGTGCTGACTGTACTGTTGGCCCCAGGACGGCTGCACACACATGAGACGCCGACGGCCTCTCTCTCCTGCCGATATGTGATGGATGGATTTCAGACTCCTCCACAGTCTGTCATTTTCACCTGAAAGCAGTTTGCCAGGGTGCCTTGGTACAATAGATTTCAATAAACAGTAAGAGAAAGTAATGCACACATGTAACAGGAGGATGTCCACGTCAGTAAAGTTAAAACTCCCGGGACATGATCACCTGTTTCCTGGTGAAAGTCTTGTGTTTTCTCCTTAACTTCTCCAGGACATGATCACCTGTTTCCTGGTGAAAGTCTTGTGTTTTCTCCTTAACTTCTCCAGGACATGATCACCTGTTTCCTGGTGAAAGTCTTGTGTTTTCTCCTTAACTTCTCCAGGACATGAACACCTGTTTCCTGGTGAAAGTCTTGTGTTTTCTCCTTAACTTCTTCAGGACATGAACACCTGTTTCCTGGTGAAAGTCTTGTGTTTTCTCCTTAACTTCTCCAGGACATGAACACCTGTTTCCTGGTGAAAGTCTTGTGTTTTCTCCTTAACTTTTTCAGGACATGAACACCTGTTTCCTGGTGAAAGTCTTGTGTTTTCTCCTTAACTTCTCCAGGACATGAACACCTGTTTCCTGGTGAAAGTCTTGTGTTTTCTCCTTAACTTCTCCAGGACATGAACACCTGTTTCCTGGTGAAAGTCTTGTGTTTTCTCCTTAACTTCTCAGGACATGAACACCTGTTTCCTGGTGAAAGTCTTGTGTTTTCTCCTTAACTTCTCCAGGACATGAACACCTGTTTCCTGGTGAAAGTCTTGTGTTTTTCTCCTTAACTTCTCCAGGACATGAACACCTGTTTCCTGGTGAAAGTCTTGTGTTTTCTCCTTAACTTCTCCAGGACATGAACACCTGTTTCCTGGTGAAAGTCTTGTGTTTTCTCCTTAACTTCTCCAGGACATGAACACCTGTTTCCTGGTGAAAGTCTTGTGTTTTCTCCCTTAACTTCTCCAGGACATGAACACCTGTTTCCTGGTGAAAGTCTTGTGTTTTCTCCTTAACTTCTCCAGGACATGAACACCTGTTTCCTGGTGAAAGTCTTGTGTTTTCTCCTTAACTTCTCCAGGACATGAACACCTGTTTCCTGGTGAAAGTCTTGTGTTTTCTCCTATCATACATGGAATTACAGTTCATTACTTTTCGTAGCCCAATGAACGAACGCTTCAAACAATTCCTGTTCTTCCTGCAGAGATTTTAACGTTTTTATGTATATTCTCTGTAACTTCCCTTTATACTCTGTTGCTCTTTTTTCTTTGCTGTACTCCCTATGAATTGATTTTTAGCTTCAGTCTTTCAGAATATTTTATCGACCGCTGACATTGTTCCATTGAGGATTCACACCTGTCAAACTTTGCTCAACACTCAGAAAGTTGACTTTCTTATTAAGTCCATGAGGACAGACAGCGGTGTTGGGCATGGATGAACCCACAGGTCCCAGACACCATGTAAAGATTTCTCCCCATAAGACTTTTATATAGTCCTGACTGAGCAGTTAGTGTGTCAGGATTTGATGGTCCTGACCGGTTTTATCCCTCTTTCTCTTTCTGAAGCACTCAAACTCGCAGCCTGGCACTGTGGGGAAAGGACTGCCACTCTTACTCTCTGATAAAGCGCTTTTTGTCTTTCTTGCCCTCATGCTCTTTCTCTGGCTCCATTTCTTTCTGCTGCTCAGCAGAAATCTGTTTTTTTTCTCAGCATTGCTCTCTCTTCCTGTCACAGTTTCTGTTACATAAAACAGAGAATAAAGACATTTTATTGGCTCCTTGTTATAAGATTTACATCTGCAGAAATATGACTCTAATTTACACGTCCGGTTACATTTTATTTCTATAGTATGTCGCAGCGACGGGGTCAGCCCTATAGTCCTGTGATCTCAAACGTCCAAGATTGTTCTTAACCCTCATGTTGTCCTCATGTTGTCCTCATGTTGTCCTCATGTTGTCTTCATGTTGTCCCCATGTTATCCTCATGTTGTCCTCATGTTGTCTTCATGTTGTCCCCATGTTGTCCTCATGTTGTCCTCATGTTGTCTTCATGTTGTCCTCATGTTGTCTTCATGTTGTCCTCATGTTGTCCTCATGTTGTCTTCATGTTGCCCTCATGTTGTCCTCATGTTGTCCTCATGTTGTCCTCATGTTATCCTCATGTTGTCCTCATGTTGTCTTCATGTTGCCCTCATGTTGTCCTCATGTTGTCCTCATGTTGTCCTCATGTTGTCCTCATGTTGTCTTCATGTTGTCCTCATGTTGTCTTCATGTTGCCCTCATGTTGTCCTCATGTTGTCTTCATGTTGTCCTCATGTTGTCCTCATGTTGTCCTCATGTTATCCTCATGTTGTCTTCATGTTGTCCTCATGTTATCCTCATGTTGTCCTCATGTTGTCTTCATGTTGCCCTCATGTTGTCCTCATGTTGTCCTCATGTTGTCCTCATGTTATCCTCATGTTGTCCTCATGTTGTCTTCATGTTGCCCTCATGTTGTCCTCATGTTGTCTTCATGTTGTCTTCATGTTGCCCTCATGTTGTCCTCATGTTGTCCTCATGTTGTCCTCATGTTGCCCTCATGTTGTTCTCATGTTGTCTTCATGTTGCCCTCATGTTGTCCTCATGTTGTCCTCATGTTGTCCTCATGTTGCCCTCATGTTGTCCTCATGTTGTCTTCATGTTGTCCTCATGTTGCCTTCATGTTGTCCTCATGTTGTCCTCATGTTGTCCTCATGTTGCCCTCATGTTGCCCTCATGTTGTCCTCATGTTGTCCTGTTGGCGAGAGAGCATGTTGTCTTCATGTTGCCTTAATGTTGGCATACAGATGGAGAGGAGGACAAGACTGCTCAGTGCATGAAACTATGGGAAGAATCGAGTTAGTAACATGCATTAATGGAATGAGGTTGGGACAACCATACAGATGGGACAAGGAGGAGAGACTATGGGCAACAGTGCATGATAACTATGGGACAACATCACATGATCACTATGGGACGGACCTTCCTTCCCATCCATAAACAAACTCGCAATGCATCATGGGAGATCTACCAAAGACACTGAGCACAGAGCTAGTGGCAGCAATGAGTAAAAACGAGATAAATTACGGACATCAAGTGGATGAATCTTTGATGTAACAGTTTGGATTTAATGTTCAACGAACCCGAAGAAGGCCCAGCTTCCAGGGTGGAGAGAGATCCACCTGTAGAGGCTGGAAAGACCCCGAAGACATCCCCAGGAATGCTAGCTTGTTATCTTTTAGATACAAAAATTGGTGGTTTTCTGTCTTTAATGGTTATTAAATGTTTGAAATATGAATCAGAGGAGCCGTTTTTTGTCGTATACGACCCCTTCATCTGCAGAGGGTTAACAGAGAGCTCAGAAAAAAAAAACAGCTTCATTTGAGCATCACTACAACCAACCTCCTAATGAGTATCTTCGGCTTTTCAATACTCGCTACCATAATCGTGCTGTTATCATAAAAGATGCTTCCCATTGAAATACATTACTTTAATATTCATGCTCAACACCACGAAAGAAATCAAGAAAATCATGTCCCTGCACACGAATCAATAGAAGAAATAAAGTCAACATTTCACCAGCTGCCATGAGACTGGGCTGCGAAATAATCAGAGCAGACAGAGCATCTAACCAGGATGGAAGCCCCCCCCACACTGTCCTGAGGCTTATTATCCCGTTAACGACAGAGCAATATAGAAAGAGCCCTGTGAGCTGCAGATCATTCGCCCCCAGTGACTCTGCAGCACAGTCCTGTGCTCTCACACTGATTCATCACAAAGCTACCGGCTCCCTTCCTGTTGCTTCTGTGACCCCCCCCCCCACCTCCACCTGGGTGTTCGCTTCCCCGGACCCAACGAGGTCTGCAACTCACCTCGCTCCATCACTGCCGCCCTGCGGGCCTCGGGCTCGGCCGTCCGTCTTCCAAAAGTTTCATTTTACGACGTTCCCGCGCCTTTAGAAGAAGAAGGCTGACGTCTTTAATGCTCCTCTCCTTTAAGTTAGCTTTGGTTTTCTTCTGTAAAACAGAAAATAATGGAAATAAACTGAAAAGGAAAAGGGACGTTTGATCGTGTAGAAAGAGTTCCCAGCCTGCGTTACACTCTATGTCTTAATGTGTATATTTTGGATTAAATCAACACCTTAGCTGGTTGATGCTGAACTGCCTCCGATGATATTTCAATCAGGAGAGACTTGTTGCAGATATGCAGAGTTTTATTGTACATAATAATAATAAAATGTACAGTCTTTGGATCTTTAGACTCCATCATTATAGAATCATTTGTAACTAACCCCCCCAACTTTTCATAATACAGGCACATTAAAGCAGGGATGTGACGCTGTGATTGGCTGTTGGAATTTATGGCCTATTCTGATTGGTTTAGCAGGAAGGTGAACGCCTCTAACAGCTGATTGGATTTTATTAAGAGAGCATTGATTAAGTGTCTCAATGAAAGGATTTAGACTGAGGAGGAATAAATTATTAGTTATATATTTAGAATATTATTAAATTTTGGGTGCCCTCAAAAACAATTAGAGACCTCCTATCGACTCTGTTTCTGTCTCTTGGCGTATTAATTATGTTTCCTTTAGTCTCGTTAAACAAACAAATCCATGCTTTTTCTCGCCTAAATGTCTCACCAAAACAAAAGTGACACAGTTCCCCCATCCTTTGACCTCTGGGATGACCCTGAGGTCATTGGGAAGTTAACACTCTCAACCTTTAGTTTCTAGTGTCAGTGTGACTCTAGGCCTTACTGACACAGATATAAAGAGGTTAGAATAGAGAATTTCTATTTCCGTCCAAGTAAATCAACTGTAAAATGATTAAAAAACACTACTGCCAGCATATTACATGGGCTACATACAAAACTAGAACCCTAGCCACATGTCTCAACTTAAAACAGAAAAAATCCAGAAAAACACTCAGAAAATTGATATTTTATGACGTTACTTCTACAGATAGGTCTGTGCTTTTTTCTTATATCCTTTTGAAAAGTGCAAAGAAAAAAGCTAAAAAAGTGCAAAATACAAAACTTTTCAAATACAAAACCACATCCACGTCACTCACACACATACCTGAAATAACTACATACATAAATTTATAGAAATAAGTCATTATAAATGGATGAAATGGTGAAATGCCATAACTAAGACTGTTCTGGTCATGTTTGGTTTCAATCAACTCGTCTTCTGATTGGCTACACAGGGTGGCTGGTTTCATAACATCTAGTTTTAACTGGAAGGAAGAGCTGTCAATCTTTGGGGGGGGGGATGAGAGAAGCAATCAAAAGGCCAGAAACGATGACCTGGTCAGCTTTCGTTACGATGAAACTACCAGCAACTACAAGCCTGTGAGGGGACCAGCTCGTTGGGGATGAAATGGATCGGATGTTCTAGTTCCCTGGACTGATCTTCCACCGATGACGAAGAGAGACACGAGGAAA
>CM049374.1:35203147-35208147 GCA_026937815.1 Etheostoma perlongum | reverse complement strand
ACACACACACACACACACATACACACACACACATACACATGAACACACAGACACACAGACACACAGATACACACAGATACACACACATAAACACACACACAGACACACACCCACACACACACACACAGATACACACACATAAACACACACACACACACACACACAGACAAACAATCACAGACAAACAATCACAGATACAGACATACACACACATACACACACACAGACATACAGATACACATACACACACACACAAACATACACATACACATACACACACACACACACACACACAGACAAACAATCACAGATACACACGCACTTTTTTTTTTCGCTTTTTCAACTTTTTTGACTGTTATTTTACATTTTAGTGACAATTTTTTAACATTTAAAAAAAAAAAATTGAATTTTTTGAATCTTTAAAAAAAAAAATTTAGACAATTTTTTATAGCTTTTTTGATGTGCTTGAGATACTTTTTTATTACTTTTTGGCATTTTTTTTCACATTTTCTTCATTTTTGTACCACTCCCATCAGTATACCGTACACATCACTAACACTAATATATCACCACTAGTTTCACACTCTTTTCGAAAAAAGTTTGACACTTTTTAAAAAAAAAAAATCCACGATTATTTGACACTTTTTTGATACTTTTTGACAATGTTTTGACACTTTTTTTACAATTTTTTACAACTTTTAGAAAAAATTGTATTGCTTTTTTGGCGCTTTTTCATAGTTTTTGACTATTATTGGACAATTTTTAGAAATTTTTTTATTTTTTTTAAAAAAAATTTGAATTTTTTTGAAATTTTTTAGAATTTTTTTTGACACTTTTTCAAAAAAATTCAACGATTATTGACACTTTTTCAACCTTTTTTGACAATGTTTTGACACTTTTTGTTTACAATTTTTAGACAAAATTGTATTGCTTTTTTGGCGCTTTTTCAACTTTTTTGACTATAATTTGACAATTTTGTGACAATTTTTTTTTTTGACATTTTTAAAAAAAAAATTGAATTTTTTTTTTTGAATCTTTTAAAAAAAAAATTAGACAATTTTTATTGCTTTTTGATGCGTTTGAGATACTTTTTTATTACTTTTTGGCGTTTTTTTTACATTTTCTTCATTTTTTTACCACTCCCATTAGTATACCGTACACATCACTAACACTAATATATCACCACTAGTTTCACACTCTTTTCGAAAAAGTTTGACACTTTAAAAAAAAAAATTCCACGATTATTTGACACTTTTTGGATACTTTTTTGACAATGTTTTGACACTTTTTTTTACAATTTTTTACAACTTTTAGAAAAATTTGTATTGCTGTTTTGGCGCTTTTTCATAGTTTTTGACTATTATTGGACAATTTTTAGAATTTTTTTGATTTTTTTTTGAAATTTTTTGGAAATTTTTTTGAATTTTTTTAGAATTTTTTTTTTTGACACTTTTTCAAAAAAATTCAACGATTAATGACACTTTTTCAACTTTTTTTTTGACAATGTTTTGACACTTTTTGTTTACAATTTTTAGACAAAATTGTATTGCTTTTTTGGCGCTTTTTCAACTTTTTTGACTATAATTTGACAATTTTGTGACAATTTTTTGGACATTTTTAAAAAAAAAATTGAATTTTTTTGAATCTTTTAAAAAAAAAATTAGACAATTTTTTATTGCTTTTTTGATGCGTTTGAGATACTTTTTTATTACTTTTTGGCGTTTTTTTTTTTTTTTACATTTTCTTCATTTTTTTACCACTCCCATTAGTATACCGTACACATCACTAACACTAATATATCACCACTAGTTTCACACTCTTTTCCAAAAAGTTTGACACTTTAAAAAAAAAAAAAAATTCCACGATTATTTGACACTTTTTGTGATACTTTTTGACAATGTTTTGACACTTTTTTTACAATTTTTTACAACTTTTAGAAAAATTTGTATTGCTGTTTTGGCGCTTTTTCATCGTTTTTAACTATTATTTGACAATTTTTTGAAATTTTTTTTTTTTTTGTTGTACACACTAATATATCACCACTAGTTTTTAGACACTCTTTTTTGAAAAAGAGTTTGACACTTTTTTGAAAAAAAAAAAATTCACCCTTTTTTTGATTATTTGACACTTTTTCAACTTTTTCAACTTTTTTTTGACAATGTTTTGACACTTTTTTTTAACAATTTTTTGACAACTTTTAGACAAATTTGTATTGCCTTTTTTTGGCGCTTTTAAACTTTTTGGACTATTATTTGACAATTGTTTAAAATTTTTTAAAAATTGTTTAAAATTTTTTTAAAAATGTTTTATTGCTTTTGATGCGTTTGAGATACTTTTCTGTCACTTTTTGCTAAAAACAGATTCTTTACAGATCCCCCTCCCCGTCACTGGATTCCTATACCTGTCACCCTCCTCCCCCATCACATCGGATGCCCCCAACATCAACAATAACCATTATCCTTCCTGGTGTCTTCAGGTCTAGTCTGACCCCTAAAAAGTTTCTAGATGCTAACAGACAGACTAATGTCTATAATGACAGGGCGTCTCTGAGCAAAAGCTCCTCACACGGTAGGCTACTTTAACACTCAGCCAACACTCTCACTGGACTGAACCTAACAGACGACTGATCCCATACCCCCCCCCCAACAGATGCTAACAGACGCTAACAGACAGATGCTAACAGACAGATGCTAACAGATGCTAAAAGACGGATGCTAACAGACGCTAACAGACTGATGCTAACAGACAGATGCTAACAGACAGATATTAACAGACGGATGCTAACAGACAGATGCTAACAGACAGATGCTAACAGACGGATGCTAACAGACAGATGCTAACAGACAGATGCTAACAGACGGACTAACAGACAGATGCTAACAGACAGATGCTAACAGGCGGATGCTAACAGACAGATGCTAACAGACAGATGCTAACAGACAGAACAGACGGATGCTAACAGACAGATGCTAACAGACAGATATTAAAAGACTGATGCTAACAGACAGATGCTAACAGACGGATGCTAACAGACAGATGCTAACAGACAGATGCTAACAGACAGATGCTAACAGACAGATGCTAACAGACAGATGCTAACAGACTCCATGTATTATCCAGAGAGACTAACAGTCTCCTTCAGGGGGGACACAGGGGATTTTAAAAGTCATACAACCTGAGAAGCATTGGGAATAATTATATGAATAATAATAATAATAATAATAATAATACAAGCATATTATAGAAGGATATTTATACAGATTTATACCTAATATTAGAGTTAGAAAAGCAGAAATTATGAATTATTTTGACTAATAGTTAAAAGAAAGAGAGCGTTGGAAGGAATCCATTTTTATTTATTAAATTTTATTTGTATGGTAATTTGGTTAAAAAGAAACTCATATTTCAGATATAGATATTTAATAAAGGATCAGATTTGTTAACAGGAGGGTTAGAGCCTTCACAGTTCAGGGACTCTGGCCATGGAGTCTTTCTTTTGGGGGGGCAGGAGACGCCGTGCTGGGGGCCGAGTCCCAATCAGCTAGATAGTCCACTTCACTGAGACATCTACTTTAATTTGGACTCCATCAATGTCTTCTTCAATAGTCATTACCAGCGGGGACACGAGGGACACAGGGACAGGTCTGGGATCAATGGGCTGATTAGAGAGAGGGAGAGAGAGGGGGAGAGGGGAAGAGAGAGGGAGAGAGAGGGGAGAGAGGGGGAGAGAGGGGAGGAGGGAGAGAGGGAGAGAGGGGGGGAGGGAGGGGGAGAGAGAGAGAGAGAGAGAGAGGGAGAGAGGGAAGGAGAATTAGAGGGAGAGAGAGAGAGAGAGAGAATGAGAGGGAGAGAGAGAGAGAGAAAAGAGATTAGAGAATGAGAGGGAGAGAGAGGGGGGAGAGAGAGAGGGAGAGGAGAAGAGAAGAGAGAGACAGGGAAGAGAGGAGGGAGAGAGAGAGAGGGAGAGAATGAGAGAGAGAGAATGAGAGGGAGAGAGAGACAGGGAGGAGAGAGAGACAGGGAGGGAGAGAGAGGAGAGAGAGAGATTGATTTTTTTTGAGAGAGAGAATGAGAGGGAGAGACTTTTTGAGGGAGGGAGAGAGGGAGGGAGACAAATGAGAGAATGAGAGGGAGAGAAAAAGAGAGAGATTTTTTGACTATTTTAAAGAGAGAGGAGAGAATTTTTTGAGAGAGATAGAGAATTTTTTGGGAGAGAATTTTTTTTTTTTTTTTCCAGAGATTTTTTTGGGGAGAGAGAGATTAGAGAGAATGAGAGGGAGAGAGAGGGGGGGATGAGAGAGAGGGATCAGAGAGGGGGAGAGGGGGAGAGAAAGGGAGAGAGAGGGAGGGGAGAGAGAGACAGGGAGAGAGAATGAGAGAGGAGAGAGAGAGAGGGGGCTTAGAGATAATTTGAGAGAGAGAGAGAGAGAATTTTAAGGGAGAGAGAAAAATTGAGGAGAGGGGGAGAGAGGAGAAAAGAGAGAGAGGGAGAAAAGAGAGAGAGAATTTAGAGGGAGAGAGAGGGGAGAGAGAGACAGGGAGAGAGAGAGGGGAGAGAAAGAGAGAGAGGGGAGAGGGATCAGAGAGAGAATGGAGAGACTAGTTTCACAGAGGGATTTGAGAAAGGACAGGGAGAGAAGAGGGAGAGAGAGACAGGGAGAGAGAGAGGAGAGAGAGAAAGAGAGGGGAGAGGGGGGAGAGAGAGAATGAGAGGGAGAGAGAATTGGAGGTTTCCTTTTTTTGAGAGAGAATGGAAAGAGAGGGAGAGAATGAGAGGGAGAGAGAGAGGGGAGAAAGAGAGGGAGAGAAAGAGAATGAGGGAGAGAGAGAGAATGGGAGAGGGAGAGAGGAGAGAGAATGAGGGAGAGAATGAGGGGGAGACAGAGAGAGAGAGAGAGAAATGAGAGGGAAGATTGTAGAAAATTTGATCCCTTTTTTGAGAGAGGGGGAGAGGGGGGGAGAGAAAGGGAGAGGGAGAGAGAGGGATTTGACAGGGAGAG
>CM049374.1:35185647-35193147 GCA_026937815.1 Etheostoma perlongum | reverse complement strand
GCTGGACACGGAGCAGCGGGACAGCAGGCTGGACACGGAGCAGCATGATGAGCAGGCTGGCAGTACACGGCACAGATTTGCAGCTGGGACAGGCTGGACACGGAGCCATTGGCGAATGACTTCCGACAGGCTGGACAGGTCGGCGGGACAGAACGCTGGACACGAGCAGCGGGACAGCAGGCCCGGACACGGAGGGCGGGACAGGCTGTGACCAGAACCCAGGGCTTAGTGGGTTAAAATGGGACTTAGATGATTAATATCTGTTGTCCTCAGACATGAAGCTCTCAGAGGTTAACCCTCCTGTTGTCCTCCTGTTGTCCTCCTGTTGTCCTCCTGTTGTCCTCGGGTCTAATCTGACCCTTTAATAAATATCTATATCTGAAATATGAGTTTCTTTTTAACCAAATTACCATCAAAATGGGTTCCTTCCAACGCTCTTTATGAATACAACTGATCACTTTCATTCCTCTGATCTTAACTATTAGTCAAAATAATCCATAATTTCTGCTTTTTAATCTCTAATATCAGGTATAATTCTATATAAATGAGGTTTTTGACCATGCATTCCAAAAAGTAGTAAAACTAGTAAGGTGGTGTTAGTGGAAACTAAAACAAAGTCTGAAAAAGGGACGAAAATGTCAGATTTGTGTCCGTTTTTTTAACCCGGGAGGACAACACAAGGGTTACAATGACAGCTCACCCGTCCCTGCAGCCTCGTCCCTCGGTCCTAGGTGTGTGTTTTGTCACATTTTGTCCACAAATGAGATTTTTCATGGAGAAAATATCAACAAATACAAACACACAACCCAACTGCTGCCTGGAGGCAGATATTCACCGGCGCTCGGGGAATTGATTGCCAATTAATTAAACATGCTTTATCTTGTGCAGTATTTACATAGATAGAAACACACACACACACACACACACACACAAAACTCTCACACTCACACTCACACACACACACACACACACACACACACACAGACGTACACATTTACAAAGGAGGGGAAAGGTCAGATTTAATTACATCCAATACTTCTTCGTCTCTGAGCCCTGAAACAATTACAAGTTAATGGAGGAAGTCACAGAGAGCAGCTTTCTCAACGACAGCTGAATAATAATGGGACTTTGGGTGTGTGTGTGTGTGTGTGTGTGTGTGTGTGTGTGTGTGTGTGTGTGTGTGGTTTCAGGGAATAGCAAGTAAAACTTTAAAAGCAAAGCCATTGTGAAATTTGAAAAATGGAGTTAGCGGTGAGTTGTCAAAAAACCAACAACATCAGAAAAAGTGACAAACATCAGGAAAGATGGCAATCAATATCTGCATGTGTGTCTCTGTGTGTGTGTGTTCCTGTGTGTGTGTGTCTCTGTGTGTGTGTGTGTCTGTCTCTGTGTGTGTGTGTGTGTGTGTGTGTGTTCCTGTGTGTGTGTTCCTGTGTGTGTGTGTGTGTGTCCTCCTTCATGGCTCCTCTCTAATATCCTGAGTAATTCCATTCTCTCTTTATTCTTCCTACTAATCACTTGCAATTGGCCAATTACGCCGGCTCTCGTTCACAGGCCGCCGCCCTCGGAGTAATCAGCCCGTCATAGGAATCACCTCTGGAATATATATATATATATACACACACACACACACACACACACACATATATATATATATATATATACAATTTTTGTGCATTTGTGAAGACATGATATTTTGATGAAAATATGGGGACCGTCTTATTTATTGAAGGTTTATTAAAAATCAAAAAATCTCCCGTTCGCTCCTTTTCTCTGTCTCTGTCTCTGTCTGTCTGTCTGTCTGTCTGCTGCCTGTCTGTCTGTCTGTCTGTCTGTGTGTCTGTCTGCCTGTCTGTCTGTAAGCTGGTCCTGGTCCTGGTCCTGACTGCTGATGCAGGACTCTACCTGCTGCATTAAGCGCTGTTGACTCCTTCATCTTTCAAAAAGCCAAACGCTTGGTGAAGTGTCCCTTATTGATCTGGAGGGGGGGCCCCTTAGGTTGGAGGGGGGGGAAAGATGGAGACAGAGAGAAAGAGACAGAGAGAGAAACCCACCAGACTCCATTTAAAAATAGTGCTTTTAGCGTGCATAGAGCCAACATATGCTCACATTTAAATCAGTATACTATGTGGTTTATCAACCAAAAGTAGAGTTGTGATAGTTGGAAAAGTGGAAACACAACCCAAAACAGCTGTCAAAGATCAATGTCAAACACCAATGTCAAAGATCAATGTCAAAGACCAATGTCAAACACCAATGTCAAAGACCGATGTCAAAGACCGATGTCAAAGACCGATGTCAAAGACCAATGTCAAAGACCGATGTCAAAGACCGATGTCAAAGACCAATGTCAAACACCAATGTCAAAGACCGATGTCAAAGACCGATGTCAAAGACCAATGTCAAACACCAATGTCAAAGACCGATGTCAAAGACCGATGTCAAAGACCGATGTCAAAGACCGATGTCAAAGACCAATGTCAAACACCAATGTCAAAGATCAATGTCAAAGACCGATGTCAAAGACCAATGTCAAAGATCAATGTCAAAGACCGATGTCAAAGATCAATGTCAAAGACCGATGTCAAACACCAATGTCAAAGACCGATGTCAAACACCAATGTCAAAGACCAATGTCAAACACCAATGTCAAAGACCAATGTCAAAGACCGATGTCAAACACCAATGTCAAAGATCAATGTCAAACACCAATGTCAAAGACCAATGTCAAAGACCAATGTCAAAGACCGATGTCAAAGACCGATGTCAAAGACAGATGTCAAAGACCAATGTCAAACACCGATGTCAAAGACCGATGTCAAAGACCAATGTCAAACACCAATGTCAAAGACCAATGTCAAAGACCAATGTCAAAGACCGATGTCAAACACCAATGTCAAAGACCAATGTCAAAGACCGATGTCAAAGACCAATGTCAAAGACCAATGTCAAAGACCAATGTCAAAGACCAATGTCAAACACCAATGTCAAAGACCGATGTCAAAGACCGATGTCAAAGACCGATGTCAAAGCCCCCCAAAGAATTTCACCAGAATGCAGAAAATAATGCATTTGACGTTGAAAATGTTAATTTTGCTTGAAAGTGGAGATCTCAAACCCCAGAGACACACACTGACATCAATGACAACTATTTAAGGTGGCTTAAGCTACAAAGATGGACAAATCCGTTGTATAAGTGGATCCTGCTGAGTCGCCCCCGATCCAAACCAACTGTTCTCCCTATAATCACACACTGAAGATGCAGAAAGGTTTTCTTTGTTAAATGTCATTTTGAATAGAAATACTTCCTGACAGAATGGATAAAAGACAATGGTTAAAAACAAGAAAGAGAGAGAACTAGATCAAGCGAAAGAGAGAGAGTTTGCATCCTTAAAGACTTTAGAGATAAAGATAGATGAGTTACAGAGTGTAAAAATGGGCAACAACGTACTGTTGGAGAGAAGATAAGATATATACTGTATGTCATGTGTGTATATATATATATGTATATACATATATATACACATATGTGTGTATGTATATAAGCCCTGCCAACAAATTGTAAGAAGCAACTTGGAAACAAGTAGGAGAATAAAATAAGAGTGCTGCAGCTGCTGTTGAATTATAAAACATCTTCATTTGCGATCCTCTCAACTATATTTTTACATATCAAAGACAGTTATTGGGTCAACTGATCCTTGTTCTGCGTAATGGAGGAAAAAGACAAACGCAGGCATAATGAAGGAGACAAGGGAGACATTTATGTAACACAGCTTTGTGCTGTTGTCATACATTCATGCAGACAGTGTGTGTCTGAGTGTGTGTCTGAGCTACACACTCCAATGCAGGCCATTATTGTGTTGTCTTATTTTTAGGATCAGTTAGACTACTCAGAAATGTCTCCTCTGCCATCACTCGGCATGCGAGTGCTACTGTACTTGTTCGAGACTGTCCTCCATGAAAAAAACGCAAGAGTTGTCTTTTCAAGCAGCAATTATTGGAGAGAGAGAGAGAGGGAGAGAGAGAGAGAGAGAGAGAGGGACAGAGAGAGAGGGAGAGAGAGAGAGAGAGAAATCATCACGACTGAGGATGTGTTGTTTAGGATTGTATCTGAGTGGGGCGGCCTCTAGCTCACCCTGTAAGAGAGGCCTGGGTTGGAATCCGACCTGCGGCCCTTTGCTGCGTGTCATCCCCCATCTCTCTCCCCCTTCCTTGCCGATCAACTGTAATAAAGGCAAAAAGCCCCAAAAAATAATCTAAAAAGAAAGAAAAAGATTGTTTCTGAAGAGGCGATGTGGGGGCTCGTCCGCCCTTTTCACAAAGGCAGACAACACTTTAAGGTGGGCGCCCGGTTAGCTCAGTTGGTAGAGAGGGCGAACATATTTAGAGGTTTACTCCTCGATGCAGTGGGCCCGGGTTTGACTCCGTCCTGCGGCCTTTTGCTGAATGTCATCCCCCCCTTTCATGTCACGGCTGTTTTGTCAAATAAAGGCCTAAAATGCCCAAATAATAATAAATAACAAAAGAAAAAGCACTTTAAGGTTATACTTAGGGACATGGTTAAGAGAGACTGTCATCCCCTGAAAAACACCCACATAGGTACACTGTAAATAATAACTGGGACATCTCCAGTTATTTCCTTTAGATTTCACAGTAACACTACTGGATATTATTTTACAGTAGAATGTGTTATAGTACACATTACAACCTTGTCAACATGACCTGATCCTGTGTGAATAGGGCTTAGGGAAACAAAATGGATGCTGGCTTCCTACTAAAGAACTCCTCGGTGCTGTTCTCCTCAGGGTAAGCCACTTGAAGATGGCAGCCGTTCCCGATGCATATCAATGTGGGTTTACCGGCCAGGGACGGCGTGGTGAGGTTCGCTGTGTGGCTGAACTGGTTAAGCAGCTCCCCCGGTGCATCTGTGGAAGCAGTGAAGAGGCGATGCATAATCAATCAGCATCCTGCTCTCTGAGTCCAAAGGCATGAGCCGGGCGCCTCGCCGGATCTCAGCCGGATTAAAATGCAGCAACGGGAGAGGAGTGAGTGTGTGTGTGTGTCTGTGTGTGTGTGTGTATCTGTGTGTGTGTGTGTGTGTGTGTGAGTGTGTGTGTGTGTGTGTGTGTGTGTGTGTGTCTGTCAATGCAGCTGCTGGTGTGAAGATGCAAACTGAACGTCAGCATGTAGGCAAAATGCGATCAGACATTCCTCAAGTGTGAAATGGAGGATATATATGTGTGTGTGGGTATATTATACCGTATATGTATATAAAGTATATGCATATGTATATGTGTGTATATATGTGTTTGTGTGTTTATATGTATGTATGTACTGTATAGATATATATATATATACATATGTGTGCGTGTGTGTATATATATGTGTATGAATGTGTATGCATATGTATATATATATATATATATATATATATATATATACATGTTTCATTATATATATCAGTCATGTGGTGTACAAATAAATGCATATGTATACATGTGTGTATATATATTTTTGTGTGAGTGTATACATATATGCATATGTATAAGTGTGTATGTATGTATATATATATATATATATATATATATATATACGTGTTTGTATGTATATCAGTCATGTGGTGTACATATATATGCATGTGTTTACGTGTGTGTATATATATATATATGTGTGTGAATGTGATTCTATATATGTGTGTGTGTGTGTGTGTGTGTGTGTGTATTTATCAGTCATGTGGTGTTGTGTGGGTGAAATCCTGCACATTCAGCTCTCCTGTTCTATCAGGAGCCTGCTGAGCATCTCTGCCCTGAATGTTAAATCCCCCAATATCCAGCAAACCGAGGAGCATAACCTTAAATATCATGGTGTGAGTTACAGAGTGGTTTGGACAGTGTGTGTGTGTGTGTGTGTGTGTGTGTGATTTACTGCAGTTTATCCGTTCCTTTCACTCTGTGTCCCAGCTGTCCATTGCATCGTGTCTAATCCCCTACTCTTCACTTTTCATTGATTCCATCTCAGCGGAGAAAATAATCTGACAAACACAGACATGTTTTGATTGGATTAAAGAAATAAGAGAAAACACAAGGAGGAGGAAGAGAGATTACATCATAATCCCAGGATGATATCATATGAACCTTTCATTCATAAAGCTACCAAAGGTAACGCACTGTAGGTGTTCATGTCCTGGAGAAGTTATGGAGAAAACACAAGACTTTCACCAGGAAACAGGTGTTCATGTCCTGGAGAAGTTAAGGAGAAAACACCAGACTTTCACCAGGAAACAGGTGTTCATGTCCTGGAGAAGTTAAGGAGAAAACACAAGACTTTCACCAGGAAACAGGTGTTCATGTCCTGGAGAAGTTAAGGAGAAAACACAAGACTTTCACCAGGAAACAGGTGTTCATGTCCTGGAGAAGTTAAGGAGAAAACACAAGACTTTCACCTGGAAACAGGTGTTCATGTCCTGAGAAGTTAAGGAGAAAACACAAGACTTTCACCAGGAAACAGGTGTTCATGTCCTGGAGAAGTTAAGGAGAAAACACAAGACTTCCACTCAGTTGGACACAAGACTTTTCAGGTGTTCATGTCCTATACTGTGACTTTCACTAGCCATCATTTTGTTTTGTCCTATGCTCTGGAAAAATAAGACTTTCACCAGGAAACAGTTTTGGGTCCTGGAAATGTCAACATTTTGCCCTTTTTCACAAGACTTTCACCTGGAAACAGGTTTCATGTCCTTTTATTCAATTTTTGAAAATTTGACTTTTTTTTTGAAACAGGTTTTAATCATTTTTGATGTTTTAATTGTCTCAAGACTTTTTCAGCTGGAGGAAAAAAAAAAGAATGTTTTTGTTAATTTTTTGCAATTTTATTTTTATGTTTTGGTCAATTTTCTAACCTTTTTTGGGCGCTTTTTCTGATTTTTTTAATGTTTTTTTAGTCTCTTTTTCTGATTTTTTTTAAAAACACCAGACTTTTTTCTGATTTTTTTGAATGTATTTTTCGTCACCAGATTTTTTGAACAGGTTTCAATTTTTCCTGCATTTTTTTTGGAGAAGTTAAGTTTTCGAAAACAAGACTTTCACCAGGAAACAGGTGTTTTCCTGGAGAACTTAAGGAGAAAACACAAGACTTTCACCTGGAAACAGGTGTTCATGTCCCTGAGGTCCTAAGGACCCTGACCCTTTTATTCCTATTATTATTATTTCATTTATATTGTATGCATGTATATATTTTCCTAGTATCTCACTTATATTTATACTCTGTGCTGTGTGACTGATTTTGCTGCTGCAACATCGTAATTTCCCATTTTTTTAGGATCAATGAATATCTATCTCTGTATCGAGATGAAGATTAAATATTAACTATAAAATATAAAATATAAACATAATAACCTATAAACTGACTGGATGAGAACAAGAACATTATGTAACAGGGAATAAGTTCTAAGAGGAGCTGAGAGACGTTCCATCCTGGACTCGGGGAGTATTTATAGCGGCT